>LMYD01000149.1:0-16560 GCA_001630595.1 Pseudogymnoascus sp. BL308 | reverse complement strand
AGCACACTCACACGTCTCTCCACCCCCGAGTCACAACCCCGAACCCTCCACAAATCCTATCGTATCGTTCCATTCCCCCTAAACCGCCACAGCACTCAAACCGCCACACGCCAAACACGAGTTCATCCCGCCCATAAAGGAGGCCCGACTAGAGGTTTGAAGGATTTCTCGTAACGCCGACAAAAAAATCAATACAACTAAACATGGAGTTCCGAGAGGCCGACAAGCGCGTGATGAGAGGAATTGGGTGAGATAGGTCCAGTGACCGCTTTGGATTCATCCCTTCGTTCCGGAATAGGAGGTCAACCATCATCGGAATAAAATACTTCCCTGAACTACCCGCAAAACAACGTGTTGGGGATTCCGGGGATGATCGGGGGTTCGCTAACGGAATAGCCCAGTTTCACGCGTGGTTCCCCGGCGTGTCCCATTGGTCTCCCCTTGGCCTCAGCTGACTTTGATGGCCGGCTAGCGAAGAGAGCGGCCAGAACACCGGGGTTTAACCGTCCCTGAGAATCACCTGCGTCGCGACGCATTGAGGTAGTTTGATATTTACTTGATTTTATACACTTTATCTACTGCATTGATTTAACTACACGCGTCGGCGCTGACTGCCAAGTGAGCCGATTCCGGTGGTCTGGGAAAGCGATATGGTTTTTGGGTGCGAATCTGAATCGATAAGTATATCAGGTGACACTGAGCACGTGAAAGGAGTGACGGATGCCATGTGCTGAGAAACGGGCCGAGGCCGAGGAAAATTCTGTGGGAGTTATCCACCGCAGAATCTAGTTCACCAATAGTTCTCACTGGCAGGTAAAAAATCTCTACACTAGAAACAGTAGAATGGTCTGCGGTGGTTTTGGGGGTTATTAGGGGCTTGTGCGTATTCATAGGCTTCTAGAAGCCCGTGAACACTGCGTAGTGCCACCAGAATAGATAAATCGACAAATTGATTACTGTATTATTACTACGCCATATACTGCACCACGGTAAGGCCGACTCTAACACTACCAAGAGGTCTTTTTTCAGCCACTAGAGAAATCCACCTAATCTCGTGCGCGATTCCCCGTACTGAAGGGATGGCGCCGAGTCAGCGGTTCTCGTGAGGATCGCTTGGGGTAAGCTATCTAGAACCAACATGCAGGCGGCTGACAGACGCATCGCCACCAAAGAATTCTAGATTCTGTAAATGGCCAGACAGCGAAGGACTACTTGTTGGCACGGCATGATCGCCCGTGGGAAAGGTTTCCTTGTCCCCGCCACCGCTGCCGATACTCACTGCCTGTGGTTCTCGCGCCCTATCACCATCCATTCTCCCCACCACCACAATCCCCACGACCCCAGTCCCCACGAGTCCAGGTCCCCACCACACCCCAATCCTCACCCACAATCCCTTCCTCTCATGCGCCCAGCAAAAAAAAGTGGCGGCTACCGCCAGTCATCAAACGAGCCCCACGCACCGGCCCTATTTTCAGACCGACGCCTTTGACGCCGGCTCAAACTCGGCCAGCTCCTTCGACGAGGCGTAGATGTGAGGCAATAATTATAAGCGCTTAGTAAATGAAGCAATAGTTGTATGCACGTAGGCGATGAAGCAAGCCCAGAACCTATTTTATTTGGTAACTCCGGGGAATTATTCGCGTCCCTCGCGTTTTACCTCGGCCTCTTATAAGCCCTCTACCGAGAGGCACTATTACCTCAACAGCTCTGTTGTTTGCAAGGACTCATCTTCTTCTTTCTTCATCGTATACAACCGACGTTATCCACAGTACGGATCAAAGAAGCGGCTGTGATAGACGCATCTCGGTGATCTCCCGCCCCCTCCAATCTCCTAATACAGAAACCTCGTCATCACAACAGTACCCTTCAAGGAGCTCAAATACATTGCCCAAGCCCTCATAGCTTTCCGCGAGCCCACAGAGACTTTCCTCCGCAACTCCGCATCAGCTGCAGAAAGTTCAGCTCCTTTACTTGCGAACTCATCGAACCTAAAATTCGTTACTGGCATGGTTTCTCCCTCTTCTGGGCTCGTGGCACTCGAGACCTGGTATCACCACAATCTTTTCTCGCCAACTCATATTCTCGCCGTCCCGAATTCTCACAATCCCCCGCCTTTCACAACGCCGAGTATGCTCGCCTCCTTCGATTTGTCTCTCCTTCTCGATTTGATACCCACAGCCCTCTTCCCACATCCAAACTTAAATCATAGCAAAAGCCAGATAGCTACCTGTGTCATGGAAATCAGCCATCATCGATCCATCCTTCTATCCACGGGTCTAAACCCGCAGTCCCAATGCGTTCCACGCCAAGTCAGCCAGCGCGTTCGCTGAGGTGTAAAATAGTGCTTTGGTTATTCGCACATAGTCAGCGAAGCAAGCCCATATTTTGTTGTTTGGTTTGTGAAATTGTCCGAGTCTCCTTTTCACCTCAACCACCGACATTGGTAAGCTTCCTGCTCAGAAAGAGCTGGGTTTCCTTCCCAGAGGCGTCGGTCGGTAAGCTTCCCTCTTCAGAAGAGCCGGTGTGTGAAGTTCGAGAAAAAAGATAATGAACATTCGAATCCACCACCCGTTTACATCATTTTATACCTCCGGCAGACACAGATGGCGAAGATACAACGGTGGAAAGTAACAGCGTGCCAATCCCCACCGTTTCCCTTCCTCACTGCCTCCTATTCCCACCATTACCAAGCCATCCCCTTCAATTGCACCCCGCCGCCTCACCCTCCTCTCCCAGCCCATCCGCGGCCCAGCTCATTCCGCTCTCTATATATCACCTCGGTACAACAGGTATTTCTTGTAATTCTCTTCCAATGGGGCAACAACTCCTTCATAAACAAGATGCCGGAAATTCTCAAAACCCAGCCGCTTTTGTTTTGGCGTAATGTTGAATTCACACTTCAAACATCGCTGTACCACGTCGCCATAATTGCTTCCGTTCCTCTCGTACACGGCGTCCAACTGAGAACGTGCCGTATTGTAGTCATCTAACAGCGTAGACTTCTGGGTTTTATTCTCCTCGCCAGGAGTAAGCTGCCGCATTTCCACGAGAGTCTTGTCGAGACACAGTTCAACAAGCATAACAGCAAGAGCAAATAATACCTTGCTGGGCATGAGGTCATCCGCTAGTGAGGAACTTGTCGAAGCAGGTTGTCTCAACTCTGATGAGCTCGCAGCTCCGCGGAACGAGGTGGACACAAATGGTCCAATAAAAGGAGCCTCGTTTCTATCTGTACTGTGTGAAGAGAGGAATTGGATGTCTTGCCCGCTCCACACGCTATCAATCCATGGCGAATCATACAATTGTAACACGGTCGAAGCTAATGTGAGCGCGATCTTCAGTCGTTCTTTATCGGACAGCTTCTGATGTGGTCCGGGAGGGTTCACCGACTTAGTGAGTAGCATATTGAGACACAACGGCTTTGATGATTCCCGAGATACGTCTCTCGTGATCAAAGCTTCCTGGTCTTCGGTGGAATTGAGAAAGCGGCCAAGAGTTTTTTCGACCGGTGTTTCTGACAGGGCGCTACATAATGAGATGGCAGTCGGACGAACATTGGTTTGTAAGGAAGGAGAGGCTATGTAATATGAGCTTTTTTAAATACGCCTTAGAATGAAAATATTGAGTAATACCTGTTAGAGGACCCAGAGACACAACTGTAAGAGTACTTGAACTCATGTCCGTTTTTGTCGTTGCTGAAAATCGAACTCTGGAAGTTTTCTTTTCTCTTGTTGTGACTTTCAGCGAGCTGCTTGCCTTCGCTGTCGTTTGTGAAGTTGGGTGCTTTGGGGTAGATACTGAGACACTAGAACTTAGTTCCGTAGCAGAAACCTCCGGTTGGTTATCTAACTTTGATATAGATATAGAGGTATGGTTCCAGAAAGCTAGTTCCTGCTCATCGGCCTCAGATCTTGCTGTGGACATCTGACGGGATGGAAATGCCACGCCAAATTTCGGTGGTGAAGGATTTGCTTCAGACGGATGCTGAAGACGAAGATACGCCGTGTGTGGAGCACTGCAGTTGCACTTCCAGCTGTTTCCGAGGATGCTATGTAATCCGCAAGCCTGGTTCCTCATAAGGTCGAGATACTTCACGAACCCTTTTCCTCGCCCACTAGAGTGAGGTGCCAGAATCTCATTATTCTGGACAAAGCTTGCAAGATTGTTGTTGTATCGCTCGAAACTGCTAATCAACGCCTCCCTTTCTCCCTTGCCTAAGGATCGACGAATCCGTCGCCATTCCCATGAAAAGCGATCTTGAAGGCGTGCCTCAGTGTCATCTCCTGGCTTCCATTTTGGCTGCATAATATGTTAGCGTGCTGTGTGAATTGTGGTGGACAAGACACAGCAAGTGCTTCTGTTCTAACCTTCCCATCCATGTCAATATCAAGCTTATCCATAAGTTTTACCATTATGGCGTTCATCTGAAATCTCTAGTTAGTGGAAAATATACATAGGAAAGGAATTTTACGCACATCCGCAACAACATCCATAAAAAGACGGAAGTTAGCACCAAGCTTTCTGCGCAACTTGTCTTCAATGTCTTTAGTTCCCCATAAAGAAGTACTTCCCTCCGCCCCTGGTTCAGGAAACAGGGAATGGACTTCGACTTGAGATAATTCGGGTAGTAGTAACCGTTTTATTGTTCCACGATAGAGCTCTTCCTGAATACTAAGCTTTGTCTTCAATGATTTCAAGGTTGAACGATAATTTCGGATGTCATAAAGAACATCAATCCCCTCCTTGTAGTGTTCCAGCGCCGATATCACCAAAGGGACTGAGCCTAGTAGCAGACCAACAATTTCAATCCCCGACATTGTGTTCTATCTGAAGTTTCGTGGGGTATCGAAAGCTTGTAGAAGTTCTAATATGTAGAAGTTCTAATAGGTGTACCACTTGGTGGTACCGCAATAAGCGGCGGCAAGTAAGGCTCTACTCTCTTATGTTAATGGGGTCTCTCGTAGAGGTAACAGCCCTTCTGGGTTTAACAGGAGTGGTATGTTTGACTATTGATAGCTCGTTTGCATGTTGCTTTTGGCTCTAGCTGTTATATTACAGCTGTTGTCGTGAAACTAAGCGTCAAAATATACTCAGGCCATATACATGAGATAACGTGGTTTTAAAGCTAAGCTCCTCTTGGAAATAACAAATGTTGGAGAACGTTGACGTGCATTCAGAGATTCAGTGGGTTATTGGCCCTATAACCGAAGGATTTCTCCAGCGCGAAGCCCGGCCCCTTGGTTGGTTCAGGATGAGGGGCGGTGCTGCCCAATATGCAGCCATTGAGTTCAGGATACTATGCTGTGTTCTGTTTCCAGTTGAGGTCAGAACCTTCAGGTCGTTAGGGTATAGAGGTTTTCCCCTGAGCTCGACAAAGACCGTAAGGAGACCTATAGATAGTGTAGTAATTCAATCGTTCTGTTTAGTTTATATGCTGTATTTATTGTGAGGACTTTCTAACCAGGTCTGCCAAGAGTTTGATTACAGTAATTGGGATTCCAACACAATTTTGGCTGTATATCTCTGTACCCAAGGATTACTCTCAACAACAAAGAGGGGTAGTTGAGACAACGTACTCTACAACGGTTTATCCCTAACATACGCATCCATCTTACAACAGCCACGAAGAACGCAGGTGCAATAGTTCGTCTATATCCTTAGTTGTCTTAAGTCAAGGCCATCTTGATAATAATACCTTTGTATGTCAGTGGTAGGAGATCGGTTCGATGTCAGAGGCTGCATCTACCGCTAGCCCTCTTGCGGACTCTTTCCAGCGTTGCTCCCGCTCCTTCAAGGAGCTCTATCTTGCGCTCTTTGCCTACGGTCCTATTTCCCTGTCTAAGTTTAATGACGAGTATGGACGCTTTGGTGTGTGGGGCGGTGATTCGGGGGCCGATCGAACGGGACGAGGGTCTCTGGACGATGTTCTTAGAAATGACCTGAAGACGACATCAATCATTGCTGAATTGCTCGAAAATCTTAACGATGATTTGAGTATCTGTAAGTATAACGCTCATAATCACTCTTTTTTACGCTGAGATTCCCCTAAAGTGCTCACATAAGTGTAGGTATCTCTCTTGTGGGGGCATCTATAGATCCACACAAGGCGCAATCTCACAATGGGCAAGAATGGCTTTCGGATGAGGAATCTTCAGTCGGTTCTGGGTCAGATGCTAGTGATTACGAAGCGGGTAGCAGAGTTCCAAGCGGAACACAGCGTATTTTGCATCTCTTGGCCATCATTGTCGATCACATCCAGTCACTATTTCAAGTCTCAACCCTGCTACGTCGTCCAACCATATCCAATAAATATCTACGATCTGCATCTAGAAAAACAACTGCAGAGATGGAGTCTTCATTCTACCCATGGGATCTTGCTCATATCACTGAAAAAAGGCGATTCTGGATCAATCAGCAAAAACGGGATGTGCCAGCGGAAAAGAGCGAGGCAGAGGATACCCAACACCAAATGATGAACTATCTTTGCAAAAGGCTCGCAACAGCAAACGTGAAGCGCCGAGAGCAACTTGACTTTTGGCAAGTCCATCCAGCTCAACCATCTGCAATTAAGCTGCCTGACGAGCCGACCGACCTGAACCCCGTTAGTACTACTCCCAACCCTATCCCAACTCAACAACCTCTTAAGAAGGTTGGTTCGGGATCAAAAATATCCAAACCATCACATGGCACTAAGCAGAGTTTCTCAACTGTTGCAAAGTCAGACTTGAATGATTCTGCGACTTTCTCAGGGCGGCCACGGACAGAGTATGCGTCCTCAATAAAAGCTGGAAAGTATGTCTTGAGGGTTCCACCTGTCCCGAAGGTTATAGATGAATCACCGACTTTTAAATGCCCATATTGTTCTATTGCTCTGGATGCCGAATCGATGTTACAAAGAGAATTATGGAAGTAAGCCCTCAATATGCATTTTTCCCTGAATCAATTTCTAAGTTTATAACATAGGAAGCACGTATTTCGAGACCTTAGGCCCTGTCAGTACATTCGCGCCCATTAATGCAAAAACTAGCTAACTAGATAGAAGATGTGTGCACATTTGAGCGGTGTGAGAATCCAGAGAAGTTATACTTGACAAGACATGACTGGATATATCACGAAACGCAAATGCACCGTCGACAATGGATATGTGCCTCGTGCTCACAACAGAAATTTTCTTCGAGGAGCGATATGAAAACACATTTGCTAGAAGAGCATGCGGGGCAATTCCCAGAATCTCAGATTACAATTATGGTTGACATTTGTGAGCGGCCGATGGACGATGATGGGGATGCCGATTGTCCAATCTGTCTCGCGACGCTTTCCTTTTCCGCTCTTAGGACTCACCTCGCCACACATCTTGAGGAGCTCGCATTGTTCGTCCTTCCCTGCCATATGGAGGATAGGTCTCAAGATGTAGGATCCGATAAAGTTGAAGGAGCTACTAGGCAGCGTCCTGCAAGCAATGCGTCTAGTGGTGAAGACGGGCTGCCGGCCCTTGATTTCGAGAAGAGCTTACCCTCGCAAGATCCTGAGATTTTCTCGACACTTTTGCGGAGTACAGTGGAATTCGAACATAACGATATAGATGATTGGTTTGTAACTAATAACCAAACTGAGCAGCGAGACAACGGGGACAGTATATTGGCTATAGCGAAAGCGTATAGGGATCAAAGCCGATGGGACGAGGCTGAAGAACTAGAGCTTCAAGTGATGGAGATGAGGAGAATGAAAATCGAAGCGGAACATTCGGAGTTGCAAGCTTTTTGGCGAATTCAGCAACAGCAGCAGCTGGCGAATCAGCAACAGGAACCGGGACAGCCAAAACCGTCTCCATTTAGCCTCACACAAGACCAGGTAGCTTCTCTTCTTCTTGGCCTGAGAAAACAAGATATTCAGAGCAGGCAGCAATTCCATCAAGTCAATACACAAGTTATTCCTCCACCTATGCCGGAAGGTATGGCGAGGTTCCAGTCAATAAAGCAGGAGGAACGACTTAAATTCATTGCCCCGGATCATTTTCCGATGGACCAAAACACAAGAGAAGCTGTCGCTGACAAGCTGGTTGACTTAGCGCTGAGATTATCAGATGTCTCTGAAATAGCGCCGCGCTGGTTTACCATAACGCATGATGAGGACCGATTGAGAACCTTCTTCCGCACTGTAAGTTTTAGCCTATGTTCCCCTATAATGGACTATTACTAACCTATCTAAGCAACTCAAAGTCGCCCAACAGTTTGAGGATCCGCCAATGCAGACTCCAAAACAAACTTTTTCAATAGGTCTCAAAGATGTCGATGAAGCCTTAGACGTTACCCGAGGCATGATGGAAGAAGTATTACTTAACTACCCTGGCATATCAATATCGATATCGCAAGGTGATGTAGGCCTAGCTAGTAGCCAGGAGCCAGCCACGAGCTCTACGCCCCAGCAACCAGTTCCACCAGTTCCGCTTGCTGAGGCCAACCTAGGGAATAGCTGGCAACGTAACCGGGTAGGTCCCGGAAATGGTAGGCACATGCATAGCAGCATTATCAGGGCAAGGGATACAATTGCAATTGATTTTCCTGTCACAAGTCTTTCAAAGGGCAAGCTAGCTGTCTCATGCTTCATACATTCTATGCTGATCTCAATTATTAGAATTTCGAATCGTTCACTCCAAGGATTTTAAGGAAGGACGTGTACGTCCCCTCCCCCGCTTATCTAATTTGGCTACTAATGACGCCTAGGTATTCAAAATCTTGTGGAATAGGTCGAACAATGACGCTGGAGACAGCATGGGGCCGCCGCCGACGCCGGGACTGCAGGATCAGCAGTTGGATATGCAGACGACGACGCTGGGGCCGGTGATGAATCCACATATTGGGCGGGTGGATGCGCCGCCGCCGCCGCCGCAGGGTCAGAGCTTTCCTGCTCCTGTGAGTTATAGCCCTCTTAAGCCCCTTAATTCCAGACCCCCTTGATAAGTGCAATTGCTAATACACCCGGTAGCCTCCCCCGCCAGCGTGGCTCGTAGCAGGTCTCCAGGGCTTACAGCAGACATACATCCATGACCGCTTCGAGGGGGTTATGCGCTACTTCGCCGTCGACGCGACGACCGAGATGCCCCTCCCGCCCTTTGAGGCTGGGATATCAAATAATGACAAATACATGTGGTTCCCGCGCATCCGCTGCAGCGACTGTCCTGGGAAGCTGTACACACCCGGCCCCGGCACGACGGTCGAGGGGTTCGAGGTGCACTTGCGGAATCGACAGCATAGGGGGAGAGTGGATAGCAGGGTAGAAAACAGCGACTATAACCAAAATACCGATAGTGGGGTCGGGCTTGGTGAACAAGAATATACCTCGATCCGACACTTTGTTGTTTGGAAAAATTACAAAGGATATGCCCTTTGTCTGTGAGTTTTCTAGCCATCCCCAACTCACATCTGTACTGACCTTCAAAGCCCAATCCTCACATATGGCGAACAGGGCACGGTTAAGCCTGGCGTTAAATCCGCAGACCATGCCATAATCTTCACTGAGTCAAGATCGGCCCGTCCCCCCCGCAGCATTAGACATCCCCCCTCAGAAGCTACAGGCGAGCCGCCACTCCCTAACGCACCCATCTGCGTTGAGCTGGTACACCTGCGACATCAACTAGACGTGATGTCACGGATCAACTACGGTCATGTGTACACGGTCGAGCATAACATCAAAGTCTGCTTCATCGGGAGGATTCACAAAGCGTCGGTGAATGAATTTAAATCGGCCTTTAAAAGGGTCCAAGAGTACTCTGATGACGGGGTCGAAAAAGAGGAAGAGGAGGAGGATGTCCATCCGGATAACAAGAGATACCAGTACTAGTGCTTCCCCACTCCCAGATGCGCTACGCGCGTCTGTAGGAGGTGTAGAAGTCCGCTTACCGCCTCTACACATACGTTTGACAGTTCACAGCTTGAAGAGCTAGATGAGCTAGCACTATTTTGGCGGAGGGACCTAGAGTCCCCTATAGACCTGGAATCCCTCAGGGGCCACATCAATGCGAGAGTCAACTCAGATATCCATATTAACCAGTCGTTACGTTTTGTCGAGCTGCGTTTGTTTGTCCTCGGCTCGTCTTCTCGTTATACGAAAATACGGGACCGTTTTAGCAATGTAGACTTCGATACGCCCTCCATGGGATCTGTAATATCATTATACTGCTTGTTTGTTTATTACATTGATCTATTACATGCATCGATGGCCATTCCAATGACTTGATACATGTTCCAGCCCAACCACGAGTGGACAGGTCCCATCATCGTTCGGCCAAACCATATACGATTCCACATCCTACCTTCATTGCAGGGGTTTGCTATACGCCTTGACGGCCTTCTATATAACTTCTAATTCTTACTTACTCAACCTATTATACGCAGCAGACTGGTCCGAGGACAACTCAGAGTAACGATCAAACGATGCCGTTGAAATAACAACAGGGACCATCCCGCCATAGTGTCCCGACCACAGCGGTCAGGGGTCTCCATACCCCTTATTTCCGTAGCTGAGTACGATACCAGCAGCTTCAAATAGCATTAAATAAAGAGATAATATCAAGATGTTATAGATCTGATAGAGGCCCGCCTTATCAATTGCCCCCTCCCCCTGAACCACTGGCAGAACTCACACCACAACAGACATCTGTAATGAAGTCGGCCCCTCCCCTCCTTTCTGGGAGCTCCAGGGTTCGATCCCCTACTCCTCCCAGCCTAGCCCTTCATATACTTGTCCCTGTCCCCCCTCCCCCCTTTTTGGGATTTTGGGAATTTCATTTCTAGCTCCAAGAAGTCTATTTCTAAAATAATCCGACCCGATCGTATGGCGAGAAGGTATATCCATCCACACTCTCTCTAATTCAAAACAGGATATGCCTCGCCGAGACGGCCATCGACATGATACACACAGACTCCCACACGGCGTTTGGCGAACAACGACGAGGGGGCTGATGGCGAGGTGATACTGTTCATCGCGGCAGTCGAGCATCCCACACTTCGATATATCAAATCAACAGACAACAAGAGCAGTATCTACGAGCTTTGATTCAAAGGTGCACTATGAGTAATATTGAGGATATATTAGACGAGGGGAGCGAGGAACGACTGTGCGATGGCGCAGAGCATGTTCTCGCCACTAACAATTCTCACAGTCTCCCATTCTCACAACCGTCTCTCATTCTCACAACCGTCTCTCATTCTCACCACCTCCTCCTCTCACCACCGCCCACCCCTCCCGCCCCTCCCTCAAAAATCAGCAACCAGCACCATACGATACCACACCCCCAACCCACACCCTCAATTGTCAAACTATAATATCGACGTCCCCGGCGATGGGTTTTCAAGTGCCCGGCCCATCTTGTAACTCTATCGCTAATCTGGTCGGAATAGACGCTGGATTCACCACTTAGTTTGGTGATGGAGGAGCGGGTGGGGGGGTGGTTAATGTTTGTCGGATATATACCATTCTTCCATTCCCCCCCTCGCCGTCGCCATATCCCCTCCCCCAATCGTGACCTATCCCATCCCATCCCCCTCCATCTCCATCTCCCACCACCAGTCCAGACCCCCTTGGCAACGGGCGCGCTAACCCCCATCCCTCCCCTTCCCGCCCACCTCCCTCCCGCTGTACCATCTCCGTACCAGTTCGGCCGACCCCACCGATCAGCGCGATGATCGGTATTTACGTCTCCACTCTCCCACTCAACTACAACAAGTGTACCGCTGAGGCAGTTATTTCTTGTTTCTTTAGTTCTTGGTTTAGTGTTTTCGATAGAGGGGGTACGTACCGCTGCTCGTAATCTTGACAGGGGGGGGAAGGATATCGTGATGGGATCGGTGGGCGGATAGGTTCGGGGAGATGGCGTATAAAGTCTTGACTTCATGTGAAGAGGAAGTCGTATATTTTTCTTTGCGTTTTTTGGTAGGTAGTGGAATCATAGTTGTAAGGTTGTAAGAGACGGGGGGTATTAATATTATATTTTTATAAAAGGGGTTTTGAGCCGTTTAATTTTATTTGCTGGTAACGTATTTCACAAGCGAGTCGGACACACAAGCGGGTCGGACACAGAAACACCAAAAATTGACTATTACTACTACTACTACACCACCACCCTACATAATAACCCTTATTCGATCGTAATTGATTCCTGGCGCCTCTTGCACGTACGAGCATTATGCCCCATATTACCACATGTGCCACATCGCCGCTGCCGGCCTGTAGAACCCACCTGCCGAGTAGTCTCACTTGCCACCTCCGTACGGAGTTGAGCATTAACCTTAGCACTCTGAAGGATATCCTCTCCCTCTCGTACGGAGAGACTGCCCCCTTGCATTATACGCCTCTTACGCTTCCTTTCCCTCCTCTTTTTCTGTTCATTTGTAGCCTATAGAGCCTTAACCTCTACCTTTAATAGAATAGCAGAATGCATCATCATTTCTGCCCCTTTAACAAGGCAGCTAACAGCATTATTAATTGAGGTAGGAGAGCTGTTCTAATGTCGTACGATGTAGTTCTTAATGTGCTCTGTTTGAAAGTTAAGCTCCCGTATAGTTTAAGGAGTCTTTGAAGTCTAATTGCTACTCTTAACTATAGGAGGAGTTAGAGTCCTTAAGCGTAGATTTAAGTGAGAGAGGACAGTCTGTAGCTCATACGGAACTAGCCCTGTAGCCTAGAATCTGCTCTTGATATTCTGCTCTATAAATGTAGCTTTGAATGCTTCTTTAAATGCAGAGAGGAACTCGAGCTTTATGATGTGGTTTAGCTAGTTTCGTATGAAGGTTTTAATCTGCTTTCCGTACGAGAGCTTTAGTGGCGCAAAGCAGCTTACATCAAGAGGCTAAAGAATATGCAACGAGTGTAGTGGCATACAGAGGGTAATTATCTTCCGTTCTGTGCAGTAGTGTTGAAATTAAGTAGAGAGGTGGCTCTTATGCCCATTAAGAATAAGAAGGCGATAGGTTCTGACCGTACGAGCATTTGTATGCTAATTGAAGTGTTGAATCCACTCGTACCCAATTGAATTTGAAGTCTACCCATTCTCACTTAGTGTAATTACCTAGTCGTGTGGTAATCCTAAGTCCTTGTACCAAGCAGAGAGGTGATTTTGCGCCTTAAAAATGATGAATGGTGGAAGTGCCCATCCGTACGAATTAATACCTTAGATAATTGACACCCACTCCCTATTTCTAGGCTATATAGTCTTCGGACGACTCTTTGCTTCTAAGCTTATAACTACCTTTGTAGTAGCAATAACTCCCATTGCGAAACCTGCTTCATTAAAGTTGTAGATATCCTGCTCTAAGATTCCGTATTTCGCAATTATGTTTCGTACGAGGGAGAACCACCCTTCAATTATCTTTAGATCTTCGCATTTTGCTCGTTTATAATCGTACTTTCAACTAAACTTTGCTTTGATTTCCGTACGACGCTTTATGAAGTTTGTAGTCTAGTTGATCCTAACAGGGCTCTCGCCTCGTTCGGAGAGTAGCAAGTCTGCCATTTCTTGCATAGCTTGCAGCTGGGGTGGAAATCCACGCGAATCTAGGTCGAGGATATACTGAACGAGAGCTGACTCTTCGTACGGAGTTAACTTACGTGAGTTAGGAGTAGAGTCGCGTCAGGAAGTAACACCGTTAAGTCGCGTTCGTAGTGACTCAAATGGGACGTCGTACGACATTGCAGCAGCTCGAATACTTTTAATATGGCCTTGTTTAATTGATTGAATAGCTAGAAGTATCCTACCCTCTTGATTAGAGGGTTTAGCTTGAGTTGGTGTTGCCATTGATTATTATAGTAGACTTGACGTGTTTTGGTGTTTTTGTGACCAGCTCGCTTGTGTGACCAGCTCGCATGTGAAATACGTTATATTCTTCGTTCTTANCCCCCCCCCCCCCCCCCCCCGGCGAACAAGCCGCGCGTATCAACCACCTAGCCACGCATTTACCCAGCGCCGCACCCCCCCCAGCCATCACGACGCAAGACCACCCAGCGCCCACTCCAGAGGCGGCTGCTCATCCCCCAGGCCATTCCATCATCGACGAGGTATCCAGGCCGGCCACCGGTGATGTACGCCGCGATGTGGTGAGGGGGCTTAGGGATGATGTGGGTGTGTTGGAGGAGGAGGGGCGTGAGTTGTGTGGAGGTGGGGGGGCGGTGGTGGTGTTGGGGCAGGGTCTGGTGATCTCGCTAGGGAGCTTCAAGAGGGGAGGCCTGGGTGATGATCGAGACTTATGCGTTCTCGGTGTGAGGAAGTGGGGGATGGAAGGAGGGGGGGGTGGGTGAGCGGAAGGCTGCAAGGAGGATGTGATATCGGCTTTGTTGAGGGGGTATTAAGAAGGGAGGGCGAAGAATGGGGGGGGGGGATATATATCGTTGCGATTTTTTCAGTAAACAGGCACGGTCACGAAGGTAAGAAGAAGATTCAGTGGTGATATGTTGTGTTGCGAATTTTTCAATTTTCTCAATTGTGTCTCTCTCAACTCAACTCAACTCAGCTCTCAACTTGATAGTAATCTGCAAGTAGACCGAACCCTTCCCGGTAGATATAAACAGGTGCCACACGTCTCGCATGTGTCGAGAAGAAGCCCTCAAAAACAGATCACCACCACCGTCTCTTTCCCCTTTCCTCATCTTCCATGTCCCCTTCCCCGGGACTATAACAACCTCGAATCAACTTTCCCATCCACTCCCATCCATCCATACATACAATCACGTCCCAATTGTATCCAAGACCCATCCCGGGCGCGCTCGCGGAGATAAAATTTCAAAACGGTGGGGGTATCAAGACACCAGGCCCCTCCGCCACCATCCGCGACCCCAGAAGAGGCAGTAGTTGTCGCATGCAAAGTAAAAAAGGCACAAAAAAAGTTCAGTAAAGCGCAAAGTATTGAATCGTATAAAGCCAGAGAACTCAAGGCAAGTCACTAGCTAACTAACCATCATTTCCTCAAGAAAGAAGGGGAAATGTGATTTAAGCAGCGATGCTGAAGGAGCTCAACTTGCTTCCGGTCACGGAGCCGAGGAAGGTGGTCACCTGGTCAGCGGTCAGGCTGGCGGGGAAGGTGGCGTCGTCGCTGAGCTTCTGGATGTTGGCGGTGCCGTCGGCGCTGTTGAAGATGACAGCCAGCTTCATGGTTCCGCTGGTTGGGCGAGCGAGGTAGTCGGAGCTGCCACCGGGGGCGTTGGTGTGGAGGGTAGACTTGCAGCGGTCATCACCGGAGATGAGGACCTCGGCGATATCGAACTCTCCGCAGCCGGAGGTCCAGCACGAGCAGCTCGCCTCGCCGTACTGGAGGGTACGTGGGATCTGGGCGTTCAGCATCCAGACGGCGGGCATGTCGGCGTTGAAGCCCGAGGAGGAGTCGGAGGGCATGCCGAACTCGAGGAGGAAGACCTTGTCTGCACCGTCGAAGCCGTGGTAGGCGACGGAGCCGGGGCGCACGTAGCCGCAGCTGTCGCCGTTGACGCACTCGTTGTCGGTGAAGATGGCGAACTCCTTGTTGCTGCCGATCAGGGCGTCGGCGAGGACGGCGGAGGAGGCGGAGCCGCCGGTGCCCTGGGAGTTGAGGTAGGAGAGGGAGTTGCCGAAGACGTTGTCGAAGACGCCGGAGCCGTCGCCGCCGTAGTTGCCGAGGAAGGTCAGGCCGTCCAGGGTCTGGGACTCGGCGTCGTAGTAACCGCTGCGGGTGTAGGCGGCGTTGGGGTCAGCGGCCTGCTTCTGCTTCTGGTTCGCGGCTGCGACGGCGGGCTTGGCGGCGACGGGGACGGCGGCTGCGGCGGTGGACTTTGCGTCCGCGACCTCAGCGGCGGCTGGGGAGGGGGCGTCGGTGGCGACAGCGCCGCCGGGGCCGAAGTAGTCGTTCTCCCATGTCTGGACGACGCCGTTGATGGTGGCGGTCACGATGTCGACGCGCTTCTCGACGGTCTCCTTGAGGGCGCGCGCGTGGAAGGCCTTGTGGCCGTGGCGGCTGTGGGAGTGGGTGTCGCGCTTCTTGGAGGAGCTGGAGGACTTGGTGTAGGCGGCGACCTGCTTGAGGGTGATGGGGCCGCGGAAGTGGAGGGAGACCTCCTCGTCGAGGGGGGCGAGGGAGCCCGAGTAGGAGACGGGGGAGCTGGAGCACGCGCCGTCGCTGCCCATCGAGGTCACCTTGTTGTAGGAGCCGGCGTGGCCGACGTTGGAGTACTGGATGGCGTCGACGAGCTGGCAGAAGTAGTTGCCGCCGTCGAGGGTGGAGCCGGAGGCGCACTGGTCGGCAACGGCGGAGGAGGCGGCAAAGGCCAGGATGAGGGAGGCGATGCGCATGGTGAAATGCATTTTGAGGTTGTTAAGAGGGTGTTGTTGTTGTTTCGTTTGTTCGTATTTGGATTGGATCGTTAAGTTCGTGGGTGTGTAAGGAGTGTGAATTGGAACTGTGCGTCGTCCAGCGGTTTTGTCTTCTTTCTTCAAATGAGTGAATGTTAGTTGGCTGTCTCGTCCCAACTATTTTAGAAACCTTTTTCGCAAAAACTCCTTTGTTTCCGTTGATAATGAGTGAACGATGGAAGATGGGA
>LMYD01000147.1:0-49706 GCA_001630595.1 Pseudogymnoascus sp. BL308 | reverse complement strand
TAATCTACCGCGCCCAGGCCCCCCCAATCGTCGCCGCCCACCCCCACCTCCGCCCGCTTATGAAACACATGTACGACCAAGAAGCCGCGCACTTCAGTACCTTCAACGCGCTCCTCGCGCGCCACCGCGTGCGTCCCACAGCTCTATACCCAGTCTGGGTCGCCGCCGCGACAACCTTGGGGTGGGGCACCGCATTTCTTGGCCGGGAAGCAGCGATGGCGTGTACGGAGGCTGTGGAGACGGAGATAGGGGGGCATTATAATGAGCAGGTCGCGAGCTTGCTGGAGATGGTGAAGGGGATGGAGGAGGAAGGGGTGGAGGTTGGGGAGGAGTTGAGGATGCTCGTGGGGGAGATTAGACGGATTAGGGATGAGGAGTTGGAGCATTTGGATCATGCGGTTGAGAATGATGCGAAGCTGGCGGTGCCGCATGAGTTGTTGACGGGGGTTATTAGATTGGGGTGTCGGGGGGCGATTTGGGTTAGTGAGAGGGTGTAGGTTGGGGATGTATCTGTATGTCATATAGAGAGCATGTACGAATATGTATACTGTCATATTATGTAAATAGCATATTCCGATAGAGGACAATGACGACGTCCAAAGATATACACATATTATGGCATTGTTATACTATGTTTGAACAACTCTATTCGAACAGGCTACGAGAAAATACACCATAATCGCTAGACCATGCACCCTCTTTCTGCACTCCCCACCGACGCCAAATCACATCGACGAATATGTACGGCTCTCAATATCAATACTTACGTGGCGCGCTCTCGCCATGCCATCCAACTCACATCATCTCACTATCTCCCATAGTCCCACTTCATCTCGCCTTGTTCAGTCACTGGAAGCTGGTTAGAAAAATCCACTCTCCACAATAAACAAACCCCGCAGTTTGAATCCACCGGGAGGTTAGGAGGGAAACTTACTAAATCTGCAACGGCGCCACCTGATCAACCTGATAGAGCCAATTACTATTATGCTCCTCCGACTTCAACCACTCCGTCGGGAACACCACCAAGTTCCCCTGCACCAAATCCAACATCGACTCCGCCTCCTCCCTCGTCAACAAGTCCTCCGCAGCCGAGAACCCCTTCTTACTCTTCGTCGTCCCGCGCCTACGCCTTGCCCTCGTCGAGCCATGGTGCGCGGGTGCCGCACCCTCTGCTGCCCTACTGGTGGTAGTAGTAGGTGGCGGCGCAGAGAACGTCGTCGTGCGCGTAGTCGTCGAGTCTAGACCCGTAGTCTGGACGCGGGATGCAGGGACGGCAGCGCTATCGACGGGTTGGGGCGCGGGGGATTTCTCATTGAATTCTGGAGCCTTGCCCTTGGCGAGGGTAGCTTCCTTCTCGTCTACGTTGGAGAGAGCTCTGTGTCTCGCGTCGGCAGCGTCGGCCCACTCCTTCACGTTTCCGGAGGGGTGTTCGTCGTCGGCGTGACTACCACCGCCGAGTTTCTCGGCGACGTTTGATATCGTCTCGCCTAGCACGCCTAGGTTTGCCAGCGGCATGCTAGCACCAGGTGGTCCACTCTTGCCTTTACTCTCCTGCTCCTGTCTGCCCTCGCTCTTGACGCCCTGGGACTGGGCGAAGCGCTCGGAGTAGGCCTGGAACTCGGTGTACTCGTGCCAGTTCGTCACTTCGTTGTCGGGGTTGCAGCGGAAGACGCGGCGGAAGATCTTGGTGTTGTTCTCGGCGATGCGGGTCCATACGTCGTCGAAGAATGTGTCGTTGAGCGGATCGCGCATGCAGTCCTTGTCCACGACGGCACACGTAATGTCCGCAGTCAAAGGATTGAATGCCGAGTTTCTGCCACCCTTGGGGTCTCTGTACACTGGAGGGCCGCCAATATCCGTATCATCAACGATAGGGAGAGAAGGAAGTTGAGAAAGTTGCGGCAGCCCCAAGGTCTCCGTGTTGCTACGGGTCGAGAGGAAAGGAGGTAGAGCAATGTTTCCACTCTCCTTGGTTTGTTCTGGCTCCTTGCGGGTTTTCGAGGCACGTCGATGCGGCTGTTTAGGATGCTGAAGAGTGCCCTTACCCTCGGGCGCAATATCAGCAACCAGAACCTCGCGTCCGCTAACCAGCGTCGAGTCGCGGCCACGGATTAAGCCAGTCTTCTCAGCCTGTATCATCCTATCCGGGCCATCACCCTCAACATCTTCAAGCCCATTGCCTTCCTCGTTCGAGGAAGGCGACTCCGTAGAATCCCGTTGGCGCATGAAGTTCGGATTACCCTCCGCATCATGATCAATACCATTAATGAAGCTAGGCAGGCTGCTATTGTGAGCATTCGTATCTGCCTTCTTTCGCGCTGGACGGGCCTGGCCACTCGCAAACTCATTATCGGAATCGTCATCGTAGACACCGTCCATCCTAGACTCGAACAGCTCTTCCTCGCGGTCCAATTCGGCACGGCGCTCTTCTTCCATGACGTCGTCCACGTCTACGCCGACATGCTCACGCATGAGGCGCATCCGCAGCGTGTGCGCAAAGCGGCCAACCTGGAACGGCTCACCGCCCATAGTCGACCACAGGACATCCGTATCTCTAACGACAGCAGCACACTCTGAATCTCTCGAGCCCAACATAGACCTCTCGTTGATATTGGCCGATCCAATGAGGGCAATCCGATCATCCACAATGATAACCTTGGCGTGGATATACAGCTGCTCCGTGACCAGCGTCTTCTGCGGCCCGATCTTGCCCCAAGCTCTCAAGCTGTAGAAGGAGACGAAATCCTCCGGCTCGATGCCTTCATTTCTCAGTCGTCCAAAGATGGAGTTCTCGCCACGCGAGATACTGCGGAACTGGCATTGCATGATCAAACGGACGCTAGTGCCATCTGGTGCATCGACTGTGTTCTGGAAGCCGGGCATGAGTGGGATGAGGATGACAATGCGCCAGTTCTCGTTGTTCTTGTACGCCCTCACTGCGCGCTCAACGATGGCATCACCGATCTTGTTGACAATCTTCACATTCATAGTCTCGCAGCTCGTAATGAAGAACTGGTTCTCCATGTAGACAAAATGCTCCGACTCTTCAATCATCTTGCAGTACGCGTTCATGATGCTGTGTTCAGTATCATCAATTCCCAGCGACCAGTTCGAAGCCGATCGCAAAATCTGCACCTCACACGTGCCGTTCAATCCAAGGCTCTCCAGCTCAGATTGGTTAAAGTCTGGCGGAGGCAGCAAGAACGGTGTTGGTCTTGTTGGCTTTCGGCCTCGTAGTACATAATTCCAGCGCTGGACAAAGTGTCTTGTCAGATCGCGAGCAGGTTGCCCAACGACCTGCATCGAGACATCGTGCCAAGGCATTCTGGGTGTTTTTGAGCGATCGTACATCTCAGCATATGGCGCGTTCAGCTGGAAGAAATCCTGGACACGAGGGTTCGAGTAGTCCTTTCCGGGCCATAGCTGGCAGTGGTCCGCATCCTTTGGCTCATCAGAGTGCTCAAAGCCAGTAGGCTTGTCGTCACAAACGGAGTGCTGCGGCGTATCCCATCTGCCAAAGCACAAATCGATGCCTCCAACGAATGCCACCGTGTGATCGACAATGCAAATCTTCTCATGATGCGCAAAGAAGAATTGGTTCTTCTTGAACTGATTGGGAGATCTCTGGAGGAAGATGTTCGGATGCAAGTCCAGCATCGAGAACTTGGTGAACTCAGAGTCGATGGGGATAGCTGCTTCCACGTTGCGGTAGATTATGATGAAAATCTTCACGCCCTCCCGAGCCTTCTTCCGCAGAAGTCGATCCAATCGCCACTTCTGACTGATTGCTGCAGGCCGACGCATGTATAGCTGAGGACTGAGCCACCAGTCATGAATATAGATGACATCCTTTGCCATGTTGATAGCGCGGGATACATTCCACATGTAATCCCGACCATCAACAAGCCATTGCGCGTAAACTCCTTGTCGGACTGGGGCGAAACTATCAAAACGATTCGGTTTCGACCACAGCGAGGTCTTCATGATATACTGAATCGACTCCTGGAACTGTCTCATAATCCGCTCATTCTTGGCCAAGAGGTCAATCCTCCTCTCAGAGTTGCGCAGCTTGAGCCTGTGATGCTGGGGATATGTCGCCTTGGTCTTGGCTCTAATGGCCATATCCACGGCATTTGAATCCTTGATCTTCTGCTTCAGTTTCTTCTCCTTGGAGACGATCTCGAACTTAGGATCGAGGAGATACACATCGTATATATGCATATTCTCAGGTGAATCCACGCAGACAATATAACTGTGTCGAACCAAGAACCACTTCGGGGTATGCCTCGCGAATATCGCAGTCGGCGTAAGTATCCTCCGGAAATCAATTCCCTTCGACGTCCCAATGACCAAGAACCCCTCCTTGCCATGATAGCTCCCCTCAGCCGCAAGTCTAACGCCCAGCGCGGACAGCTCGAGGAACTTGCACAGGCGGTTGCTATCAGCCCGGAAAATAAGCCAGCGTATCATCGCCTGCAAATACTCCTCGAGCTTCTTCCGCTGCTTCTCATTGTACGCCTTTTTGGCCTCCCTGGCGTGTATTACCATCTCTTCTGGGGTCATGCCGGCTGTACTCTCGAGTTGGGCACTGGATCTCCTGCGATGGCCCATGCCTGGGCGTGTCGGCCTTCTTCTCCTCCCAGGCAAGTCTACCTCGCTGTGAGTCGCCTCCGCGGCGGTATCATCGCCTCTAATCGTATCGGCATCCCCACCCTCCTCGTCGCTATCACCTATACCACGAACACCCCTGAGGTACGGAAACGCTGTCCTGGGGAACTTGGGCTGTTTCGGTCTGTGCTCTATATCTCTCAGCTGAAGATATTTGTCGGTGCTAGCCTGAAGCTTGTAGCGCAGGTGCAGGTTCAAGAAATCTTTCAGGGACCGATCGATAACCCACTTCATGCGATTCTGACCACTGCCATACTCGAGCATGATGCGGTAATTCAGGTGCCGTTCTGACTCGACGGCCTTGCCCTCCTGGGTAGTACTGCTATCGGTAATCGTGAGCTTCAGCTGTTCAAGCAAGACAGGTATCCTCTTGTTGCCATGCTCGTCTCTTTGGATCATGCTAGCCAGCATCAACGCAGCCGGTGCACCCGCACGCAGCTCCGCCATCAACTCCGCGGACTTCTTGTAGTCAACCATGTGAGGTTCTCTCTTCTGTCCCAGCAACTTAAGTCCATGTTTGACGACTCCCCAGCGACGAGCTGCCGCTCCGCTAGTTGCTGCCCGATCAAAGCCCAAGAATGGCCGTCTCGGCGATTGGCCCTCATTATCAGATCCACCCATCCCCGTCAGCCGTCTAAGAGTGATCGGTCGACGTCCAGGAGTCGTATTGATATCGTTGGGGTTGCTTCCCGAGTAATTATGGCCGCGCCCTCCCGACACCCATGAGCTCCCCTTTCTCCAAGCAGACCCCATGCCCAGTCTGTCTCTTCCTTCTCCTTCGGAAACGCCGCCACGAGGTTCGTCCAGATCATCAGGCATGGTGTTTCGGCGTCTTATCCTGCTAGATGATGCGCCTGCTTCGTTTGAGGTTGTATGGTCCATCTGGAGGCTGCCCCATGGCGGTCTGCGGTATCGACGCTTCTTCTTCGCGCGTGCAGCATCCTCCAAGGTTTGTTCATCGGCTGTTTGCTCCGCGTCGGCATCGGCATCGCTGCCCTCTTCCTCCAGGGTCCCAGGCACCCCAATCGAGGAGCCAAACCGGTCCGCAGTCGGCGAGTGCGGTGCAGACAGCGACCCCCCAGCGTAAGGTTGTACATTGCCTGTACTTTTGCTCCGTGTGTGTGTATTCAATCCTCCCATTATTGCCAGGGCTCTCAGTTTAGACATGAGAGATACGCCCTTGCCGTGCGGATCTCCGTCGGCATCTGAGACATCCCATCGCGCCGGTATCGCTATATCTTGACCTCCCGAATCTGTCCTTGCAAATTGTACACTTCTTCGGCCAGGAGGCGTTTGTGTCCCGTTTCCACTGTAGAGGGCGCCGTTTCCCCTAATGCTTGGTGCAGCGGAGGTTTGTCTTATGCTCGAAGGCCGCGAGATTGCGGATGCTTCTGTTGAGGCAACGGGCGGCGGAGTCCCTGACGATTCGTGGGGGAGGCCCCCATTCATGTAGTCGTCCGCCTCGCGGAGCTCTGCCTGGCGTGGTGTTGTGGGCTGGCTGGAGTCCTTGAAGGTCGGCCGTAAATCGGTTGTGGTTGAGCCATCGGTGTTGAGTTCGGTGCGGAGGCCCGACTGTCGGAATGCCGCCGTGGGGATGTTCGTAGAGCTTGCGGCTGGCGATAGGTTCGCAGGACTCCTCGTCATGGGTGATATGGAAGTGTCGTCGTGTTTGGCCATGCCTGCGCGTTCAACTCCTGAGCCCAGAGAGTTCTGGTCGATCTGCAACTGTCAATTTCCCTCGTAACCAAAGCATCTGAGGACGAAGCTATGCCTTCAAGCCCAAGCATCAAGCAATATGTAAGGTAGATTGTAATTGAAACATCAAAAGAAAGTAATTTAATCGTACAGTTGACCACAGTCGTTGGTTGTTGGCAGTTTGTTGGTTTCCAGGCCAATTCAATGTCGTTGCGCCGAGACTCCCTAAATTTGAAAGCGCGACCCTACTGTACGTGGAAATTTACGGTCTCCCAGATGCCACTTGGTACATGTAAAGCACGCAGGTCCGACGAGTAAAGCCACATAAATATATATATATCCTATTAATTATGTGTGATGAATCTACTTGTAGAATATTACTCTTATTTGTTTATTAAGCCTCTTACAAAGTTATCGGAATACTGTAGCAATCAACAGCCGTACTCAACAAGAAAGCAGTACCTTGTGGGTATTGATTGACAACAACGAGGTACAGATGTCGGAGTTTCGGGATGATGTCAGTTCTGCTTACAGGCCCACCGATATGAGTGATGGGATATAACACGTTCCTTTTTTGTTTCAGCCTCCACGATTTAACTCCACGTTTAACTCATCTAACTCCCAAGGAGGCACACGACTTCATATTAAACATGGTAGATAATCTCAAGAGAGAGTAGAACATCAGTTGCTCTAGTTGAACAACAGCAAACTAAATGATTAAAGTCTACCTCAACTCTAAAGGCCAAGGAGAGGACAGCTTCCTCCTATACAGCTTCCTACCTATAGCATCTTCTATATAATTTCCTTCTAACGTATTTCCCGTACGAGTGGCCCACCCGAACGAGTGGCCCACCAAAACACCAAAACGCGTCAACCCAACAAAAGTCAACAATGCTACAACTAACACAAGCTAAATCCTCTAATCAGGAGGGTAGAATACTATTGGCTATTAGTGCAATTAAACAAGGCTAATTTCAAAGTGTTCGAGTAGCTGTAGCATCGTACGATATCCCTCGAACAACACTTCGTTAACGAATTTAAGGAATGACATCCTGACGCGATTCTACACCTAACTTATAGAAGTTGACTCTGTATGAAGAGTCAGCTCTTGTTTAGTATATCCTTAACCTAGATTCACGTGGATTTCTACCCTAGCCATAAGCTATATAAGAAATGGTAGACCTTCTACTCTCTAAACGAGGCGAGAGTCCTGTTAGAAAGAACTAGTCTATAGGCTTTATAACGCGTCGTATAGAAATCAAATTAAAGTTTAGTTAGAAGTACAACTATAAACGAGTAAAATGCAAAGATCCTAAGATAATTAAAGGGTAGTTCTCCCTCGTACGAAACATAGTTGTAAAATATAGAATCTTAGAGTAGAATATCTATAACTTTAATGAAGTAGGTTTTGTAATGGGAGTTATTACTACTATAAAGGTAGTTATAAGCTTAGAAGTAAAGAGCCGTCTAAAGACTATATAGCTAGGGAATAGAGAGTAGGTGTTAATTATCTAAGGTATTAATTCGTACGGATGGGTACTCCTACTATTTATTATTTTTAAGGTGTAGAATCACCTCTCTACTTAGTATAAGGACTTAGGATTACTAGACAATTAAGTAATTACACTTAGTAAGAATAGGTGGACTTTAAATTTAATTAGGTATAAGTGGATTTAACACTTTAATTAGCATACAAATGCTCATATGGTTAGAACCTATTACCTTCTTATTCTTAATAGACATAAGAGCTACCTCTTAGCTTAATTTTAACACTACTACATAGAATAGAAGATAATTACTCTCTATATGCTACTACACTCCTCGTATATTCTTTAGCCTCTTAATGTAAGCTACTTTACGCTACTAAAGCTTTCGTATAGAAAGTAGATTAAAACCTTCGTATAGAACTAGCTAAACTACATCATAAAGCTTAAGTTCCTCTCTACATTTAAAGAAGCATTTAAAGCTACATTTATAGAGTAGAACATTAAGAGTAGATTCTAAGCTATAGGGCTAGTTCTATATAAGCTATAGAATGTCCTCTCTCACTTAAATCTACACTTAAGGACTCTAACTCCTCCTATAGTTAACAGTGACAATTAGACTTTAAAGACTCCTTAAACTATACGGGAGCTTAACTTTCAAATAGAGCATATAAAGAACTACATCGTGTAACATTAGAACAGCTCTCCTACCTTAATTAATGATGCTATTAGCTGCCTTATTAAAGGGGTAGAAATGATGATGCATTCTGCTATTCTACTTAAGGTAGAAGTTAAGGCTCTATAGGCTACAAATGAACAGAAAAAGAGGAGGGAAAGGAAGCGCAAGAGGCGTATAATGCAAGGGGGTAGTCTCTCCGTACAAGAGGGAGAGGATATCCTTTAGACTGCTAAGGTTGATGCTCAAATCCGTACGGAGGTAGCAAGTGAGAGTAGTCGGCAGGTGGGTTCTACAGGCTGACAGCGGCGCTATGGGGTATGTGGCACTATAGGGCATAATGCCCGTACGTGCAAGAGGCGCCAGGAATCAATTACAATTGAATAAGGGGTAGTGGTGTAATAGTAGTAATACTTAGATTTTGGTGTTTTAGTGGGCCACTCGTACGGGAAATACGTTATATAGTTTCCTTCCTCATATACACTTTGCTTCGGTACAGTTTCCACCCTTACAGTTTCCTTCATCCTATCCCATGAAGCTTTCTTCTATTGTAGCAGGCAAGGCAATTACTTACTAAGTAGAGTTTATTTTTACTATTTCACTACTATCTCACTATTTCTCTGCCTATTTTTTGTATACCTCTCCTACAAACAGATTTTTCTTCTGTGTCTGTTGGCCTAATTATGTACCAAAGCCTGTGCTGAGGCGAAAAATAAGAGTTCGGGGTAAATTATAGTCTCGCGACCGTTTTTAAGGTTTATAAACGCTTGAAGTTCATAACCTACTCCAACCTCGCCTACTTCAACTCGCACTTCAGCTCGCCTCTTTCAACCCACCTTCCTCGTCAACCCCGCTACTTTCCCTCTTTCCCTCTTTCCCTCTTTCCCTCTTTCCCTCTTTCCCTCTTTCCCTCTTTCCCTCTTTCCCTCTTTCCCTCTTTCCCTCTTTCCCTCTTTCCCTCTTTCCCTCTTTCCCTCTTTCCCTCTTTCCCTCTTTCCCTCTTTCCCTCTTTCCCTCTTTCCCTCTTTCCCTCTT
Source organism: Pseudogymnoascus sp. BL308 (assembly GCA_001630595.1). Lineage (NCBI taxonomy): Eukaryota > Fungi > Ascomycota > Leotiomycetes > Thelebolales > Thelebolaceae > Pseudogymnoascus > Pseudogymnoascus sp. BL308. Next base: position 40,148 of record LMYD01000147.1, on the reverse strand, counting down.
TCCCTCTTTCCCTCTTTCCCTCTTTCCCTCTTTCCCTCTTTCCCTCTTTCCCTCTTTCCCTCTTTCCCTCTTTCCCTCTTTCCCTCTTTCCCTCTTTCCTTCTTCTCTCTCTTACCAGTTAAGTTCCAGTCCCATACGTTTGTCAAATTGAGGTTTGTATGTCGACAACCTTACATTCACTACCCCAAGCCAAGCACAACGCGAAGCTCGCCGTGGTTCATTTTCACTCTACCGTTTTTTCTTCTGAGCCAAAGTTCATCGACAATCAGCCTCAATTTCTGTCAGCAACTTACACATTCATTACCCTGAGTTAAACTCGTCGCGAGGCCGATCTTCGTTTCCTTTTTCTTCTTCTGATTTGAGGGTCGTCCGCCTACCATCTTCTCTCTTCTCAAGTAAACCAGGCATATCCCCAGCCACAATTCATTGGGTGCTATCTAGTCCTGTTTTCGTTCCTATACTACTATGCCTCGTACAATGGGAAAAGATAAGGGAAAGGCGCCCGCTAAGGCGTCAGAATCAGAGTTACCAATGAGCGTAAGTTTATCGTCACCATCTTAACCTTGTCACCTCACCTCATCGCTGAGACCTTATCTAGCTAAGAGACCGAGAACGGAGCGTTCATCTGCCGCCGCTGTTTTCTGCGGGACCTTCAGCCGTCTCTACAGCAGCGTCCTTTTCGAACTCCTCTCCGGGGACAATTGGAGGTTCTGTGACTGGATCATCCTCCTCTCAGTTCAGAGGTGACTGATGAGGAGGGTGATGTCGACGAGGGTGTTTTCAACTCTGACGCTGAATCCCAGGAAGAAGGGGAATTCAACATTGTGAAAAGGGAGATCGTATACGGAAACCCATCTCGAAACACAAGGAAACGCCGCAAGGCTGCCGCGGCAGAAGACGGAGTCGTTCTCGCCGAGGAGGACGTTGGTGTAGTGGTAGCAGGCAAAATAGACTCGGCTATAAGGGCGGAGTTGATTTACCTATATCCTCACAAGCAACCGCATGAGATCGATGGATTCTGGAAGAGCATGATGGATGTCTTAGACCGCGAGACCAGATTTCTATTCCTGAGAAATCTCCGCCATGATATTCCTGGCCTAAAAGAGGCGGTGGTTGAGAACGTTATACCGGGTCTACGCTGGTACTTCAGGTCATATGCTAGCCTACAGGCCGCTGTAATGCAAAAGTGTAGTCAGATGAGATCTAGTACGTACTGGAGTCTACTCGTAAGCTACACAACTCCCATCCCGGTATACTTACTAATATCCTCGCAGTCGCATGCTAGGACTTCCGTACGCAATGCCCCACAAGCTTTTGAAGACTGCGTTGTGATGGAAGAGCTTGTTGAGCACTTTCGGGAGCTGTACTCCCCGGAGAACTTTGTAGATGCCTTCGGCTTCATCCGCCAGTGTGTTCAAATCAACAAAAGCACCAATCTTGCGAAGCACTATTTCCAGGAGATGTACTCCCACTTTTTGGCAAGAGCGAAACTGCACCTCGACTGGAAATCAGACCCGCAGCGCGAACTCGAGAGCCCGTACAACAGGGCCAATCTGGTGGACTATATGGAGCAGTTCCCGATGATCGCCGGCTACGAACACCTTATCCGCAATGATTTCCATGAGAACACTCGCGAAAAAAGGGACAGTTGCCCCGTTAAACCCGCGAAGGTGCAGCAGCATCAACTTGTGTCGGGGGCCGATTATTTCTTCAGTCAGGCGGTGCCGCGGCCATCAAAGAGGCAGCCTCAAGCCAACGGACACGGGTCAGCGCGTGGTCAGCTCTCTAGGGGGGTCTGAATAAGTGCTCTGAATTGGCTTCCCCAAGGGATAGGAGTTTGTCAACAGCGACATGGAGCAGTAGAAAGGTGCTATAAGATTGCTAGGGAAAAGTTGTGGAAATGTGGTAGCAGTTTGCTTGTTTGGCTGTATCTTTCGGCCTAATTCAGCGAGCAGATCCAAGCGAGTGTCCCTCTTCACGTTGACGTGGGAAAGTTATTAAGAGGGGATATGTTTTTTTTTTTTGCTTTGGCAAAGATGTGGAGTGTTGCTTCTTTGCTTCGGGTTGCTATAAATGAAGTACAGAGGGTGTGGGGATCTGCTTGTTTGGCAGTGGCGTTTTTGGAGGTCCACATCATCATCAGGGGTTGCTATTGTACTGGAAATATCAATTGGCGCTGGATTTGCTGTTAGGCTTCAAGAGTTTAAGAGGTTATGAATACGCAAATTAAGTCAGCACGCAACAGCATGCAATCGCGTGCTGTCGCGGGCTGTAAGGTGGATGGAGCACATGGCAGCTTAGGCAATACAATGTAGAGAAGCTTGGTATCAAAGGTGTTACAGCTGGTTTGCTGTCGGGCTAGAAATTTTTACAGATCACAAATGGGGAAGGACATAGGCTTTGTTCTTCAAACTATAAACAATAAAGCTTTATTCGAGAGTTGTTTTCCCATGTCTACTGCCTCCTCTATTTCCATTATGTCTTCGCTGTAATTAACCCCGACCTACGTGTTAAGACAGCTCGTGGCGATCATATAGATATCTTATATGTAATATCTAGTAATGTAAGAGGCAACCAACAATTAGCTTCCTAAATCAAAGCAATATCTTCGGACTAGGACCCGAAAGCAAAGCGAAAACCATCCGGCCGATCGCAAGACGCTCAGAACGCCTCCTACGCGCTCGGTGTTGGTGCCGAACGCTTTTCTCGTCATCACCTTGGTGCTGTTGCCGCTCGATTTCTCTTGTCATCGCGATGTTGTCGCCGCAACGACACCTTTTACCCCCCACAGCTGCCGCAGTATCCTTGGTCGGGAGCGATGTAATCGACGTCCATTTTCTAGAAAGCGATTAATTGGCGTCCGTACAGAGCTCTACCAGATAGATATCAATGTGTTTTGTCCGCTAGGACATCGGATCTGCAGCGATTTATATGCGCGCCTAGCTATCGCCAAAGAGCTAGAATTCACCCATGCAAGCCAGACGACAGCGCACCAAAAGACAATCACCATTGTTCTGAAGGCCAAGAAAAGAGCTCAGCTTCCTTGCATACCCCTAGAGCATTGGCAAAGATAGATACAGTTAGTTGACCGTTACACTAAGAACACCTCTCCTCCTTGGCGGCAGCGGGAACCCTCTTGGCACCTACCTTGCCGCCATCGCGCTCGAATGTGAGGCGCCTGGAGGGGTGCTGGGTGGATTGGCCAGCCAGCGCTGCGTTGGGTTTGTCCGTCTGACGCCGCGTTCGTGTGGCCTTGGGCCTTCTGTCAGTCCAATACTGCGTTTGCGAGGCCTTGGAAGGTCGGGCCTTGCGTCTTCTGTCTGGCTGGCCCTTTGGGAACTCGGGATCAGAGATGGAGAACGTGGGAGGTGGGCTTGGGTATTGCGACTTCGCTGGGGATTTCCAGTAATCAAGTCAGGTGTTGCAATCCCGCCGTATGGCTATGAGATGCTCTGCTGTAAATTCTGTAGTGAGAAGTGTGAGAAGTGCGAGCAATCACCATCTTCTTCCGGCCCTGCACCAAACCGTGGGGGCGGATGTGTGACAAGGCCCATCCCTGGCTGGTGGGTGGTGTGTTATTGTCTCAACCCTCTCCGACCTCCGAGACCAAATCCCAATGCGTCGTTCTTGGCAAGAAACAAACAGCTCCTCGCTCCGCTCGGTCAGCGTACACGAGCTCAGGGAAATCGGTGTAAGCTGCTTTGACATTGCGAAGCTCGTATCAAGGGGAGCTCCTGGGGGAGGTAAGAGAGGTAAGAGTAAGGTCTTCACCTAGAAAGAAGTGCGGACTTCGGCCGAGGACGGCGTGGTGGGAAAGGGGCTGTTGATCTTTGACGAACGGTGGTGATCTTTGGCGATCGGACGTCAGCTGTACGAGAGGTGTACTGCCAAGTCCGGTGTTGTGCGGAGGTTGGTGAGGGGATCGGGAGGGTGATCGGAGGCGCGTTGGAGCAAGGTTCGCGCCAGGTATTCGGGGGATAGGAATTGGCCAAGACGTGAGTGTGAATATGGTGACAGTTTGCTGTTGCACATCGAATATCGTTGTAAGTGTGATATCCGTCCGGCACCTCGGCCTGGTGTTGGAGTTGTATGTGATTGCGTTTGTACCAGTACAGTTACCATAGAATAATCCCGTTAGTGCTTGCGCGATCACCACCGGCTCCGAGTTGTGCCTGGCTATTTCCTGCCACTACTGCCGCCTGCTGCCGCTACTCCGACTACTTGCCGCAAATGGCAGTTGCGAGACGACAATCCGTGCTCTTAAATGGCACCTAAAGGGCGGGGCTACTGCACGGGACCAAGCTTTGACAAGGAATGTCCGTTTGCTGGGCGTGACTGGGCGCGACTGGGCATTTGAGGGTTATTTATCCCCATTTTATCCACGATAGACACCTGCTTCGTCTGGTCTACTGTGCAGTATACTATGCGCGGTACTCTAGAGGATGGAAGCTGGTCCTGGTCCTGGTCCTGGTTCAATTATCCCACGTTGGCTGGCAATACGGACCAGTCACTATTCTCTCCTCTCTCGTACACCTCATGTCAGCCATGTTGATCCTCATCGTCGCCCTCAAACCCCCCGCAATGAGCTGTCCAGTGCGATCATCGCAGGTACAAAAAAGTACACAGCTCCCTCCACCTCTGTGGTGGTGATCTTGTCCATTCTCGTGCGACTGCTCATGTAACTCTCCTGTATCTCTCATGCGGGATTGGCAAGTGGGACCCTGACGGTGCTACATCACTGCCACCCACTTACCTTGCAGCATCTGTGTTTACCTTGCCTTCCGCTATCACCGCCATGTCTAACCTCCTGCTCTTTTCGGATTACCCAGATGTCTACTCAGACACGAGAGGACCCGAGGGGGTTGAGATTGATCCAGGTGCATAACTGTACATACATACCTCAGTAAGTCGAAAAAGAAGAGATCGTCCTTATATAAGGTGGAACCGTTTCTCCTCCCCTCCATTTCTATCTCCCCTCTTTGTTTCTCATCTCTTCCTTCGTTGTTAGAAGAATACTCTAGCATTTGTAAGTTCACGAAAATAAAAACATTCCACTGCCCGATACACGGACTCATCACTAACAGGCGCGACAGAGAAGTTGCCATCATGCGCGCTGGAGGAATCGTGATTGGGCTGCTGTCCCTTGTGGGCAGCTCCCTCGCTGAACCGTCAATTGACGTTTTCGAGTCTGTGAACGAGCTGCCTGCGGGCTGGACTCAAGTTCGCACCCCAGCTCCAGAGACGAAGGTCAGCCTGCGCATTGCATTAGAGCACCCGAACCAAGAGCTCTTCGAGCAGACCCTCTTGGACGTGTCGACTCCAGACCACCCAAAATATGGCCAGCATCTCACCGGCGCTGAGCTGAAGTACATGCTGAAGCCGCGAGATGAATCGACTGACTCGGTCTTGTCGTGGCTGCACAGCGCGAAGATCCCACCTGCCGATATCAAGAACGACGGGGAGTGGATCAACTTCCGTGCCACTGTTTCCCAGGCAGAGGAGCTCTTGTCTACCAAGTTCTACGTCTACAAGCACAGTGAGGACAACAAGGACATGATCCGCACCCTCGAGTACTCTCTCCCAAGCTCCGTTGCGCCACACGTCCTCACCATCCAGCCAACCACCCGCTTCTCCCGGATGCTGGCCCAGCGCAACACAATCCACGATGTGGACTCTGTGAACTCGGTCTTCGGAGTCGTCGCAACCAACAACAAGGCCCCCTCAGTCCCAACCACCGAGCTGGACGTCAAGGCTTGCAACGCCTCGATCACCCCAGCCTGCCTTCGAGCTCTCTACAACCTCGGCGACTACAAGGCCAATCCCAAGGGCAAGTCTCTCTTCGGCGTCGCGGGCTACCTCAACCAATACGCCAAGTTCAAGGACCTGAGCAACTTCATCAAGCAGTACGCTCCCTACGCCACCGGCACCAACTTCACCGCCGTTGGCATCAAGGGCGGGCAGAACCTCCAAAACTCCACCGAGAACGACGTCGAAGCCAACCTCGACATCCAGTACGCTGTGGCCCTGTCCTACAACATCCCCGTGACCTACTACAGCACCGCCGGGCTGGGCGAACTCATCCCGGATCTTGATCAGCCTGACATTAACGACAACCAGAACGAGCCCTACCTCGACTTCATCAACTACCTCCTCGCGCTGCCCAAAGACAAGCTCCCGCAGACAATCACCACCTCGTACGGCGAGAACGAGCAGTCCGTCCCGCCCAAGTACGCGAAGAAGGTATGCAGCATGTTCGGCGAGCTCGGTCTACGCGGCGTCTCCGTCCTCTTCTCCTCTGGCGACACTGGTGTCGGTTCCGCGTGCCAGACCAACGACGGGAAGAACACTACGCGCTTCCTGCCTATCTTCCCTGCTGCGTGCCCGTGGGTTACTTCCGTCGGAGGCACCCAGTACGTCGAGCCTGAGCATGCTGTGGATTTCTCGTCTGGTGGATTTAGTGATCTCTTCCCGCGCCCAAAGTACCAGGATAAGGCTGTGAAGGGGTACCTGAACATCCTGGGTGATAGGTGGGATGGGCTTTATAACCCAGCTGGTCGTGGATTCCCTGATGTTGCGGCACAGGGGAAGCGGTTCCATGTCATTGATGAGGTTGCCAACAAGACGAACCCTGATATTCTTGTTGGTGGAACCAGGTATGTCATTTCCCACCCCTCCCTTTCCCCCTCTGTTTCCTACATATAACTAACCTCCCCCGCAGTGCCTCCGCCCCCGCCTTCGCCGCCATCGTCGCCCTCCTCAACAACGCGCGTACCGCGCGCCATCTCCCCCCGCTAGGGTTCCTCAACCCCTGGATCTACTCCATCGGGCACAAGGGGCTCAAGGACGTTACGCACGGTGGCTCGAGGGGCTGCACGGGCAAGGATATCTACTCGGGGCTGCCGACGCCGATTGTGCCGTACGCGAGCTGGAATGCGACGAAGGGGTGGGATCCGGTGACGGGACATGGGACGCCGGATTTTAAGAGGTTGTTGGAGTTGAGTACGCCGGGGGCGGGGTGGTGGGGTATTGCTGAGGGGGAGAAGAAGTAAAAGTATAGTTATAAGTATAATTATGGTGGTGGAACCTAGTTTTTTGAGGGGTGGGTATTGTTATAATTATATCTTACCTTCGAACCTGAGCTGAGTTCCATGATTGTGACCGTATCGTGTATCAACAAGGCGTTGGGAAATGTCATAAGCGCCAGCACTGCTCGAAGCACCTCGAGGATACCAGAGCGTGTCAACTCCATCAGCACAAACCAGAACGCGCCTCCTCCTCCAAAGCGACATCCGCCCATTATTCGACAACTACGATATTGTGATTGATCCAGCTGTGTGTCCATCCATCCTGTGCACTCAACATGGCACCCACGGTGCAGCCCAGATTCAGTTCAGTTCTACCAGCCGCCGCGGATAGAGAGGCCATTTCGGCTCTGGTTAGGAGGTCGACATCTGCCTCGTCTGCGTTCTCCTCGCTTTCAGGTGCCTGCTCAACAGAGGATTGTCTCTAGGCCTACAGCAGGTGCTAAAAGCACTCCTCCCCAACCTCCATAGGTCCCGAACAAGGCTATCCCCTTACCTCATCCAGAAATCCACGTCGTGCTATAGACTATCTTTCCCAACCATTCAGTTATATCTGCAAGTCGAGAAGATTTGCATTCTTAGCGCTCTGCGTGTCTAGCAATCAAATATATAGCAAGACGGCGCGCTGTAGCACTGCATTTTGCCGTCAACGCAGGCGCTACAACCTTGGTGCTTCTCAATAGACTGAGGTTCGGCAGTTGGGAGGGCCATGGCAACAGCAACAAGAATGCAGATGACGACAGTAAAATTCATTTTGTCCAGTGGCTATCAAAAGAAAGTTAAGGTTAGTTAATGTGAAACTAAAAAAACATTGTGATTAGACGCTGACAAACATAAGAGGAAGTGTATATACGACCGAGAACTAGTATAATCCAGATGACAGCAAGTGCTTAACAAGATGTTATGGGCAAGATGATGCAGTAAGACTTATACGCTGTCTTACACACTTCTTAAATCCTGCCTCGCAGCTTTAGGACGATGGAACATTGGTCCCATATCCACTGGCACAGCAGGGAAAGATGGTGGTATAGACGGAAGCACGACGGGTAGAGGAGAGTGTGAAGGCTGAGTAGGGGTTAGTTCGCCGGGACACCAGCGCGCGTACCTAATCAATCGCTGTCGTGCATTGCTAGGGATGCCTAATAAGATGAGCCATTTACGTAACTTGCTTAATGTAGTTAGTATTACATTCTCTCGGAGATATGCATTCTTTTACTAGATAACTTGTACTTAGAAGGAGGGGGAGGAGTAGTGTAACGCTAGCTACTACCAAGGGTAATAGACATAAAGGTTTGGTTGCGTTAGTTTAACTTAACAGAGGAGGTAGGGGATTAGACACTAAGGCTTTCGTAAACACGTTACTAGTATATAACAAATACTGTATTAAGTTAAGCACGAAGCTCCTATCTAAGGACTATCTATCTACTTATATAGTAGCGTTATGCCTAGTAGACTCTAAGGAACTCACTTAAGTCCTTAGAGTCCTAGACTCTTAGGACTCTTCTCATAATTGTAAGGACATAGGGCATTGTATTACAAGAAGTAGCATATAGGAGTGTAAGTTAGATATGAGTTAGTGTAATCCTATAGGTCTATTACGAAGGATATAAAAAAGATAAAGGGAGAGCTTATGACTTCTAACCCCTTATGTACCTAAATGGGATCTAACTTAGCTATGACCTAGCTAAGCCTTAGCGTGTCCTCTAAACTACTCCTACCTATTACATAGAACCACTCTAACTCTTAACTCTTACCTACAACTACACTATGTCATGGACAACGCATTACCTTAGGGGTCTAGGTCTACTTCATGTAAGGAGGCATCCTTACACTAACCCCTTATATACCTAAATAGAGTCTAACTTAGCTATAACCTAGCTAAGCCTTAGCATGTCCTCTAAACTACTCCTACCTATTACATAGAACTACTCTAACTCTTACCTCTTACCTACACCTATACTATGTTGTAGACAGTACATTACCTTAGGGGTCTAAATCTACGCTATATAAGGAGGCATCCTTACACTTACTCTTTAGAAATATCCTTAGTTTTACCTAAATAATTTACCTTTATAAGTACTACTACCTACTCTCTCTCTTCTTAACTATACTCTTAAATATAGTAATTTAGAATACTATGGCTATAAATATTTCTAATTTAAAGAGTAGAAGCTAGATAAGGAAATAAAGCTCTTTTTATATATATAGATTGACTTTACCTCTATATTAAACAAACTTCTAACTACTCTATAGAATTAAAACTTTACTCTCTCTAAAATAGTAAATATACTAGTATTATAACTCTTATTTATTATAAACTTATAATATATATTATTATATAACGTATTTCATAAGCGAGTCGGACACATAAGCGGGTTAGACACAAAAACACTAAAACGCGTCAACCCATCTGTAATTAACAATGCCATAACTAACACAAGCCTAATCCTTTAATCAAGAGGGTAGAATACTATTAGCTATCTAAGCAATTAAACTTCGTCAAATTAAGAGTGTTTGAGTAGTAGCTATATCATATGACGTACCTTCTTCAACACTCTTCGATCGGATTAAAGGAATGCCTTCTTGACGCGACTATACTCCTAACTCACGTAAGATGACTCTGTACGAAGAGTCAGCTCTCGTTTAGTACATCCTCGACCTAGATTCACGTGGATTTCTGCCCTAGCTGTAAGCTGTATAAGAAATGGCTGATCTACTACTCTCTAAACGAGGCGAGAGCTCTATTAGGAAGAACTAGACTACTAACTTCATTAAGCGTCGTACGGAACTTAAAGCAAAGTTTAGTCGAAAGTACGACTATAAACGAGTAAAATGCAAAGATCCTAAGATAATTAAAGGGTGGTTCTCCCTCGTACGGAACATAGTTGCAAAATACAGAATCTTAGAGTAAGATATCTACAACTTTAATGAAGCAGGTTTTGCAATGGGAGTTATTGCTACTACAAAGGTGGTTATAAGCTTAGAAGCAAAGAGTCGTCCGAAGACTATATAGCCTAGAAATAGGAAGTGGGTGTTAATTATCTAAGGTGTTAATTTGTACGGATGGGCACTCCTACCGTTCATCATTTTTAAGGCGTAGAATCACCTCTCTACTTAGTACGAGGACTTAGGATTACTAGACGATTAGGTGATTACGCTAAGTAAGAATGGGTGAACCTTAAATTCAATTAGGTACGAGTGGATTTAACACTTTAATTAGCATACAAATGCTCGTACGATTAGAACCTATCGCCTTCTTATTCTTAACGGACATGAGAGCCACCTCTTAGCTTAATTTTAGTACTACTACACAGAACGGAAGATAATTACCCTCTATATGCTACTACACTCGTCGCACATTCTTTAGCCTCTTAATGTAAGCTGCTTTACGCTACTAAAGCTTTCGTATGGAAAGTAGATTGAAACCTTCGTACGGAACTAGCTAAACCATATCACGAAGCTTAAGTTCCTCTCTACATTTAAAGAAGCATTTAAAGCTACATTTATAGAGTAGAACATTAAGAGCAGATTCCGAGCTATAGGGCTAGTTCCGTACGAGCCGTAGAATGTCCTCTCTCACTTAAATCTACACTTAAGGACTCCGACCCCCCCTATAGTTAAGAGTGACAATTAGACTTCAAAGACTCCTTAAACTATAAGGGAGCTTAACTTTCAAACAGAGCACATTAAGAACTACATCGTATGACATTAGAATAGCTCTCCTACCTTAATTAATGATGCTGTTAGCTGCCTTGTTAAAGGGGTAGAAATGATGATGCATTCTACTGTTCTACTTAAGGCAGAAGTTAAGGCTCTATAGGCTGCAAATGAACAGAAAAAGAGGAGGGAAAGGAAGCGTAAGAGGCGTATAATGTAAGGGGGTAGTCTCTCCGTACGAGAGGGAGAGGATATCCTTTAGAGTGCTAAGGTTAATGCTCAACTCCGTACGGAGGTAGCAAGTGAGACTACTCGGCAGGTGGGTTCTACAGGCTAGCAGCAGCGATGTGGCACATGTAGTAATATGGGGCATAATGCTCGTACGTGCAAGAGGCGCTAGGAATTAATTACGATCGAATAAGGGTTATTATGTAGGGTGGTGGTGTAGTAGTAGTAGTAATAGTCAATTTTTGGTGTTTCTATGTCCGACCTGCTTGTGTGTCCGACTCGCTTGTGAAATACGTTAATATAAAAGAAGAGCTTATAAAATAACGTATTTCACAAGCGAACCGGTCACACAAGCGAACCGGTCACGAAAACACCAGAATTGACTATTACTACCTACTACTACACCACCCCCTACATAATGACCCTTATTCAATTGCAACTAATTCCTAGCGCCTCTTGCACGTACGAGCATTATGCCCCATATTACCACATGTGCCACATTGCCGCTGTCGGCCTATAGAACCCACCTGCCGAGTAGTCTCACTTGCCACCTCCGTACGGAGTTAAGCATTAACCTCAGCACTCTAAAGGATATCCTCTCCCTCTCGTACGGAGAGACTGCCCCCTTACATTATACGCCTCTTGCGCTTCCTTTCCCTCCTCTTTTTCTGTTCATTTGCTGCCTATAGAGCCTTAACTTCTGCCTTAAGTAGAACAGCAGAATGCATTATAACCTAAGCTCCCTTTGTAAGCCGGCTTAGTGCATCGGTAATTAAGGTAGGAGAGCTGTTCTGGTGTCGTATGACGCGGTTCTTAATATGCTCTGTTTGAAAATCAAGCTCCCTTATAGTTTAAGGGGTCTTTGAAGTCTAATTGCTACTCTCAACTATAAGAGGAGTTAGAGTCCTTAAGTGTAGATTTAAGTGAGAGAGGACACTCTATAGCTCGTACGGAACTAGTCCTGTAGCTCGGAACCCGCTCTTGATGTTCTACTCTGTAAATGTAGCTTTGAATGCTTCTTTAAATGCAGAGAGAAACTCGAGTTTTGTGATATGGTTTATCCTGTTCCGTACGAAGGTTTCAATCTGACGTCCGTACGAAAGCTTTAGTGGAGTAAAGCAGCTAACGTCAAGTGGCTAAAGAATGTGCGAGGAGTGTGGCGGCATATAGAGGGTGATTATCTTCCGTTCTGTGCAGTAGTGTTGAAATTGAGCTAAGAGGTGGCTCTCATGCCCATTAAGAATAAGAAGGCGATAGGTTCCGATCGTACGAGTGCTTGTATGTCGATCGAAGTGTTGAATCCACTCGTACCCAATTGAATTTGAAGTCCACCCATTCTCACTTAGCGTAATCACCTAATCGTCTAGCAATCCCAAGTCCTCGTACCATGTAGAGAGGTGGTTCTGCGCCTTGAAAATAATGAACGGCGGGAGTACCTATCCGTACGAATTAACACCTTGAATAATCGACACCCACTCTCTATTTCTAGGCTGTATAGTCTTCGGACAGCTCTTTACTTCTAAGCTTGTAACTACCTTTGTAGTAGCAATAACTCCCATTGCAAAACCTGCTTCATCAAAGTTATAGATATCCTGCTCTAAGATGCCGTATTTTGCAACTGTGTTTCGTACGAGAGAGAACTACCCTTCGATTATCTTTGGATCTTCACATTTTGCTCGTTTGTAATCGTACTTCTGACTAAACTTTGCTTTGATTTCCGTACGACGCTTAATGAAGTTAGTAGTCTAGTTCTTCCTAACAGGGCCCTTGCTTCGTTCGGAGAGTAGTAGGTCTGCCATTTCTTACACAGCTTGTGGCCGGGGCGGAAATCCACGCGAATCTAGGTCAAGGATGTACCGAACGAGAGCTGACTCTTCGTACGGAGTCAACTTACGTGAGTTAGGAGTAGAGTCGCGTCGGGAAGCTACCCCATTCATTCGCTCTTGTAAGGTTGAATAAGGGATATCGTACGACATTGCAGCAGCTCGAATACTTTGAATATGGCCTTGTTTAATTGATTAGATAGCTAGTAGTATCCTACCCTCTTGATTAGAGGTTTTAGCTTGAGTTGGTGTTGCCATAAGTTGAATTGTGTTAAGTTGACGCGTTTTGGTGTTTTCGTGACCGGTTCGCTTGTGTGACCGGTTCGCTTGTGAAATACGTTATACTAATTAAAAGGCTACTTAAAGAGCCTTTAGTAAGAACTTTATACTTAAATTCTATAAAATTTAAGTAGTATTATAGTCGTACTATATATTAACTGATAGTTTGGGTACTTACAAGCAGATTTGTTCCGTTTGATTACAATTAATGGGGAAACTTGAACTTAGGATGTCCGGTTACTCACCATATCCCCCAACCGCCACACCATTTGATAGCATAATACCTGCGCTATGATTCCAAAAATATACTACGGACAATTGAATATAAAACCATTGATTTATTGACTGAATTCTCGATCAGAATCATTAACCAAGGCTGAGTAGAATCATATATCCCTTGAAATTATACCATACAAGTCCTCACGGAGCTACCACCCGACTTATCATGGCTCAAGAACTAGTTTTTGTTTGTCATCTAGTCTAACATCCCTTTGTTCAATAGCTAATAGCAATTTTAGATAACTGGAGCCACTGGCTTTATAGGATTTGCGGTCCTGCTACAAGCCCTGAGAACTGGATATCGTGTTCGAATCTCAGTTCGCCGTGAAAGCCAAGCCGAGGAAATTAAACAACACGCCAAAATACAACCTTATGTCTCATCCCTCCAGGTTGTCGTCGTCCCTGATATTACGGCAGACGGTGCATTTGACACTGCTTTGGCAGGAGTGACCTATATTGAGCATGTCGCGAGTCCTCTGCCCAATCCTGTAAGGAGGGGATCGACAGCCTATCTGACCTGACACTAATGAAGATGATAGACAGACAACGTTGAAAGAGATATTGTCATACCTGCCATCCGTGGCACAACCAGCATTTTAACTTCTGCTTTGACGTTTTCCTCTATTCGTCGCGTCGTCATCACCTCTTCTATCGTCGCAATCCTAAGTGACGCCGTTGCATCTAACGGCGACTCGACAACCCTTTACACACCTGACACACGCGTGGATCCAGTACCAACTGCACCTTACGGAAATGCTGGGAGTGCGTACCGGGCTGCCAAAGCACTTGCATTGCTCGCTATCAATCGTTTTCTTAAAGAAAAGAAGCCTCATTTCTCCATTGTAAACCTCATGCCAGGTTATGTCATCGGAGCAAATGAGCTAGCTACATCACCAGCCAAGCTGGCTGAGGGTAGCAACGCCTTGGTAATTGGTATTATTTTAGGGGGAAAGCCACCCGGAAAGAGACCATGCTCTATCACGGACGTGCGCGATCTGGCAAGGATACATGTTGAGGCGTTGGACGAGATTAAAGTGAAAGAGAGCAGAAACTTTATACTCAAGCAATCAGGCGACTTGACATTTGACGATGCGAACGACATTGTAAGGAAGAACTTCCCAGCTGCGGTAACCAGTGGAATAATTTCTCTCGGAGGGAGTATTGGATCAGCATTCCAGAACCTTGATGGAAGTGTAGCAGATCAGGTATTTGGACCGCTAAGAAGCTACGAGGAGGCTGTTGTAAGCGTTGTTGAACAGTTTCTAGCGTTTAAAGAAAAGGTATGAGACCAGGACAAAGAGTGAAGGAAAATTGCTAGAATGCTATCTGTATTTTCCTTTACTTATATTATTAAACAGCAATTCAAGCCTCTCGAACTCGACCCCAAAGTTCAAAAATTGTCTAAGGACCAATACCTCGCTGGCAAACTCGCTTTAGTCACGGGAGCTAGCAAGCCCAATGGCATCGGAGCTGCCACAGCATATTCACTTGCATCCCATGGTGCTAATGTATGTATCGATACTCTGGATCTCTAGAGAAGCTCTGCTAATATACCAGATTGCAATTCACTATGGAAAAAATGTCGCTGCAGCTGCAGAAACCGTCGAAATAATTGAAGCCTTCGGGGTTAAGGTCATCGCAATTTCTGCAGATCAGCAAAGCTCCGACTTTGGGCAAGCTCTCGTTGCGACAACTCTGTTAGCTTTCAACACTCAAAAGATCGATATTATCGTCAACAACGCTGGAACTGCTGCCTTATACGATGGTTTAGCCACTGTCCCAATAGAAGATTTTGACCGGCATTTTCAGACTAATGTTCGTGGCCCATGGTTACTCGTTCAAGCAGCTCTCCCATATCTAGCCAGTCCTGGTGGACGGGTCGTCAGCGTCAGCAGCATCGTTGCCAAGACTGGCACAATGCATGCAAACCTCTACTATGGTACAAAGGCTGCCTTAAATTCCATGAGCCTTGGATGGGCACAGGAGCTTGGTCCCAAAGGGATTACTGTAAATGTAGTATCCCCAGGGCCAATTAATACGGATATGGTGACTCCAGAGGACCACCCGATGACACTGAAGTTCAGGGTTGAACAATACATCAAGAGAAATGGGACAGCTGAAGAGGTGGCAGATGTAATAGGCTTCTTGGCTAGCCCCATGGCATCTTTTGTTACTGGCCAGAGCATCAACGTAGATGGTGGCTTGATATATCCGTAAGTTAGAATCCAGCGGATGAAATCTAATCGCAGGATGAGAAGTTTGCGTATAAAATTTAGTCTGCTCCCGTGAAGGCTAGGAAGTGTATCAACAAACTATTACAGGCCAGTAGTGTGCGTTGCCGCTAGCCTAGACAAACACCTTTTTTTATACACAACATAACTCTACAACCCATCTCTTACAATTTTGACATCTGTCCCGACAGTAATTTTCCCATCCCTAGTTTCCTCATCGCATATCCCTAGATCTTTCTCGTCTCTCTCAACTCTCTCATTCATCTTAATATACACCGAGTTCCCCAACTGACTCCCTGACTTCCAGCGGGTGCTAATCGACCTCAAGTCCGTGCTGTACCTAGTGCCTTTAGAACCAAGCATCCCCTCACGCCACAACGAGAAGGTTACGAGGCTGCAGATTTTCAGGAGGCAGGTGTAGATCATGCTGACGGAAGGCTCAATGTGCGTCTAGAGGGTGGCTTGGCAGCCATAAAATGATGCAGGATAGGAGTTGGAAAGTAGAGGGTTACATGTAGTGTTAGCGGGGTCGATGTAGAAGAGGCGACGATGTGGTAGACGCTTGCAAAGCAGACACTAGGTGTGGTTAGCTAAGTTGGGATTTTAAATGAAGGACGGGACGCACAAGTCGCCAAGGGCAAAGATGAGAGGGGGGAGGAGGGCGCGTCTTGTAGAACTAGTGGTATATCTAGCCCTCCAAAGGAATGTAATAAAAGTGTAAAAGGTCCCCTAAAACTAAGAAAAAGAACAAAGGAAACGATCCAACTAAGATCTTCGTCTACCTGCCGCCTTTCACTGAAAATGACAAAAAAATAGGGCATAAGACAAAAAATGCAAAAATGAAAGGTACAGATACTATGAATGAATCTTCAATTCAACGAACAAGAAACATCCAATGATCATATCTGTACTAAGCCGTAGTACTCATACGGAACAGTCGAAATGGTGGGAGAACTCACCATCCACTCCGCAAGAATCCTAGCTGAACGGGGCTCGAACCCGAGGTCTAGGTCATTAAGGGGGTTAACCTCTATTTCCTACCGCTTGACCAGAAGGCCAAGGACTGTTGTGGTTCATGGGGGGGAAGGCGCTTAGACGTCCTTATATAGTTGTAAGCGATCCAGGGGGGGGTTAGCGACGGTTTTATGACAGGCGGATGGGATGGGGGAGGAAGGAGGTGCTTGTGGAATGAGTGGTATATCTAGTCCCTCTCGCTATATATCAGAAGATAGCTCGTCCTCAAAGTCTCAATATCAAAAGCACTTAAACCTTTCAACAGACCACGATATCATACCAACCAACCCCCACCGCTATCCCTATGCGCTGGCGTTACTCCTATCCAAAAGCCCCGCGATGCCTTCCCAATACCGCTCCCCATACCTCAAAGCATGAGCGCAGTGCGCACTCCCCTCAAACCGCAACATATCCACCCCCGCATACCCCGCCCTCCTCGCCTCTTCAGCATGCGCCTCCACATCCTCCGCCCCCACCATCTCATCCGCATCCGAGTAGAGATACAGTCTCGGCACCTTATACCCGATAAACGCACTACTATTCAACCGTCTCCTCGCGCGCGCCACCACGTTCTCGAACCCGAGGACCCGGTCGGAGAGGAAGATGATACATAGCAGCAGGTGGATGAAGGGTAGGGCGAGGAGCTTCAGCAGCGGGGATTTGGAGAGAGACGCGAGGATGGCGGCGACGGTGCGGGCGTAGTGCGGCAAGCTGGGGGTGCTGTCTAGGAGTAGGGCGCGGAGGGGGGGCGGAGTAGTGGCGAGGAGCTGGGTTGTGGTTTGTGCGCCGCCGTTGGAGAAGGCGTGGAGGACGATGCCGCTGCTGGTGGGGGCGGGTTGGAGGTGGGATTGGATGACGAGACGGGCTAGGAGGAGACGGGTTTGTTGCGCAGCGTCAGTGCGGTAGGTCATGTCTACTAGGCCTGACTCGATGACTAGCAAGGTGGCGGTGGGGTAGCGGGAGAGGTATGAGGTAGTGTATTTGGTGATGTGTTTGTGCTGGGCGCCGACCCAGGTGCAGAGGATGATGAGGGATGGGGGCGGTGATGATGATGGTGGGGTTGAGGACTGTGGGGGTGATGGGGATGGCTCGCGGAGCCAGATGGCGGGGCCTAGCTTAGTGAAGCCGTCCATGTTGTCTTTGATAGACGCCGTTACTATGGTATATGTTATTTTGCTTTTCTCTAGGCAGATATACGGAGGGGGGTGTTGGTTTTTTCTTTCGAAGGAATCGTTGGAAACTAACAATTCGCTTCGCTCAACGTTGGGAAGCAAGTGCATGGGTTGGGGATGTAGGATGCACTGCTTCATTTGGATCACTCTATATTCTAAAAATATCTTCATAATCACTTTACAATTAATGATGAGATAGACATTGGATGCTTTAATGGTGTATTGTAGATTTCCCGCTGACAGCGGATTGCAAAGACATACAGCGCATTTCAGCAATGGAGCCGGTTTCGTCGACGAGGACGTATGTCTTGGGCAAAGGACACCAAAAGCTAGCTCTCCTCGTGAAGACTCCTGGTAGCCTTTTCAAATGCACGCGTATCTGGACCCAACCTCTGACCACCTGCTTCGTGGGAAACAGGAATGTTATAGACAATTCACAAAGTATATTCGATATTCACAAGAACAAGAACAAAAAATTGAAGTCTCGGGTATCCATATAAATTCAAACCCCTCTCTCTTAGTCAAAAGCAACCTTCGTTCCCTTACTCTCCACAATACCTCCCGTCAACCTCGGCGCGTAGTCCGTTCTGTACTCAATATTCTGCGCCTTCTTACTCGGCACAACCACTCCACTCACAACCTTCTCCTTCTTCTCCGCCACCTGTCCATCCGCATTGACCGGGTTCTTCGTTCCGCCCGCTCCGTACCGCTTCTTATACCGCACCTGCGCGTCCTCTGCGAACTCGATGCGCACGGGGCGGCGCTGTATCATGTTGACGTACACGCGCTTCATGGGCACCTTCTTCTTCTCCTTCTTCTTCGTAGCCGCCTCAGCATAGTCCTCTGGGTCCTCATCCACCTCGCTCTCCTCCTCATCGGTATCTTCATCCGAGTTTTCCTCCTCCTCTAACACGAACCCTCTCACCGCCCTCGCTGACGCCTCGAGATCCGCAAACGTGATCCAGGCGTATCCCTTACACTTACCTGAATCCTCGAACGTGGCAACCATGCACGTCTCGATAGGTCCGCAGCGCTCGAAATGCTCCTTGAGGCTCTCCTCCGTGGTATCGAAGCGCAGGTTGCCCAGGAAGATACGCTTACTCGGCGCCTTCATCTCCTTCTTCGCTGCGGCGTCCTTGGCTACTAGCGGGCGTCCTTCGAAGGACTTGTTGTTCTTGATCAGCACCCTACGTCCTCCCAGCAGCTCCTCGGAAAGGGCCACGGCGGCAAGCGTGTAGTCCGCCGTCGAGAAATCCACGTATGCGAACCCCTTGTTGTGCTGTGTGCGGGTAAAGCGGCTCTCAACCTGGTTGGCCGACCTCTTGTCGTCAGGCGACGGCATATGGATGCGCGTAATGGCTTCCTCGGGCATCGGCCCCTGGTTGATCAAAAACGACTTCAAGTCCTCCTTGCTCACGCTCCAAGGCAAATTACCCACCCAGATACCGTGCTCAGAGCGCTTCTCTTGCTCGGGCTTCTGGGGTGCGGCGTCTTCGGCACCGGAGCCGTCAGCGCCTTCGTCGCCGTCGGCTTTGGGCTTGGGGGCTGCTTTGACGTCGGAGACGGTTTTGGCTTTTGAGAGGGACTTGCCCTTCTTGAGGCGACGGAGATCTTTTTTGGAAGGGGGTTGGGGTAGGGTGACGTCGACTTCGAGTTCTTCGCCGTCGGCGGTGGTGGTGGATTTGCGCTTCTTGGAGGGGGGCTCGTCGGCGGCGGCTTCGGAGTTGTCGACTTCCATTGCTTCAGGCTGCGGGCTGGTTGCGCCCTCAACAGGTGTTTCCTCAGTTGAGCGGGTTCGTTTGGACTTCTTGAGGGTGGACTCTGCGATTGGCTCTTCCTCGCCGGTGGACTTGCGCTTCTTGCTTGACTTTTCGGATTTATCTTTCTTTTCCTTCTTTTCTTTCTTATCCTTCTTGGGCTTCACCTCTGCGGGTGCATCATCCAGTACAACATTTTCGCTGGATTCGACGGGGGCAGGAACATCAATTTTGTCGGCGGACTTGCTCTTCTTGCTCGACTTGTCCTTCTTGACCTTGACTTCCTTAGTAGACGACATTGCGGTTGAATGTCTTGTGAAATCAAGAAATGCTTGCAGATTGGTGGTTTTCAAAACACAAAATAAATTCAGTTTTGCATACTAAAGCCTTTCCCGACCGCCGTACCCCAAAAAATCCCGCCCTGTCAGCCTTATCCGCATCAACTATTCGCCGGCCTCCTTTGGTGTGGATTCTAAATGCGGCTTGGAAGAAGCGTGGTCAGGACTTAAGGCGCGACAAGCTCGCGCGAACTTTGATTCCTCAAACGGATCGCGCTGACGACCTTCACCACCTTCAACCCGCGGATCGAACCCTGAGGGTTTAGAGTGTATATTAGCAATGGCGGAGAGCGAGTTGCCGCCGCTTAAGGCGATGGATGAGAGCAATGCGAACGACCATGATGCGTCAAAGGAGACCTACAAATCATTTAAGTACGCACCACCATATTCGATGTCGCGACGGCAGGAGCAGTTCTTGAGGCGATTTATGACCCATATAGAAGCTGTTTTCATGATCATATCTGTTATTGCATTCACTTTGGGATAATTGGCTAACGAACGGCAACAGGAAAAAGTACCGCAAGATGCGCTATCAGTTCGACCAGAAGATGAACCTCAGCAGGTCGCTCTACAAGCAAGAGCAAGAAGCGGCTGAGACGTCAAGACGCCTGGCATTAGAAAACGAGTACGTCCGACCTTATAAGCTCCCCCAATTCCATATGCCTACATTATACTAACCCCATCCAGTGGCCTCCTTGAGCTCCTCCTCGACATGAATAACTCCCCGAACCTCCCCTCCGGCCAACGCATCGATCTGAGCGCAACCGCCCCAAACGTCGCCCTGGCACCACTTCCCTTACTATTCCCGCCGACTCCAGTCACATCCCCCGACCAAAAGGGCATGACCCGTGGTCAAGAATCGTACAACAAGCTTCACGCGTATATGCATTCCTCCATGACAGACAAGCGGTCTTCCGCTCCACGACCACAAAAATCCCTCGCCTCGATGATGGCAGATGTCCCCCATCGCGCCTTCGAGGTTACTACCGTGCCACCATCCGTCTACGACGTCCCCGGCATAAAACCCGACATCGCCAAGGACCTCGAGGTCGGGGCCGGCAAGCCAGAGCCCGTGGCATATCTCTCACCCGACCGCATCGACGAGCACTGCGCGCTCATTGACGCGAACCTGGACCTGCCCTCCGAGCCGACTCTGTACACAAGCAATCCTAATTTCGTGCCGGCGCCCTTACATCTAAGCGACAAAGATTTGGAATTCAAGAACCCGGTGTCAGTGTACAACTGGCTACGGGAACACGAACCCAAGATCTTCCTCCAGGACGACGAGCCGGCTGGCTTGGCTGAGAAGGCTGTCTCGCGGCCTGGTGCGTTGAGGGGTGCCGGGAAGCGGGCGGCGATTGCGGCGCCAACTAGGCCTGATGTCGTTGAGTTCGTAGAGGAGGATGGGCTGAAGTATTTTGCGAGCATAAGCGACCAGTATGTGAAGGACAAGACCGGGTCGGGAGGGAAGAGGAAGCGCGGGGCGACTGATGAGGATGGCGGGTATAGGCCGAAGGGCGGGTCTACGAGGGCGGCGAAGAAGAAAAGGGGAGAGGGGAGGGCGAGCACGGGGAGCAGGAAGGAGAGGGAGAAGACGGAGAAGGATGAGGATGTGGATATGGCGGATGAGAGTTTGGTGGTGGAGAAGTAGCGCTGGCAAGGTGGAGGTGGAAGTGGCTGGTATGCCGTGTATTTGTTACTACTTGTGTTTTGGCGTCGCGAGGGATGGGGTGTGTCTAATAGCTTGGGATCGGGGATTTGGCTGGTTTCTTCAGTTAGGAGTTCGAGAAGTGCTATAGTATGGTGCCGTGGCAGCGGACCATGGGGTGGGGTTAGTTAAGAGAGGTGATGTCGAATATTGAGCACCGAGCATGTTTATACTGGTTTTCTTCAGTGAGTTCGAGATGTGCCATATTATACTACCGTTAAAATAAATGATATCGAGTATTGAGCACCGTGTATATTTATACTGGTTTTCTTCGTGAGTAGACCCGGCCTGTTTATACCTGTTTTCTTTGGTGAGTTCAAGATGTGCCATATTATAATACCGTGGCGTCTGAGGTTAGTTAAGATGGATGATGTCGAATATTGAGCACCTGGCATGTTTATACTGATGTTCTCTAGTGAGTATTTTAAGATGTGCCGTGCTGTAATGCCGTGGCAGCGGACTATCTATCGGGTTAGTTATTATCAGACAAATGACATCGATACTAAGCACTAAGCGTGTTTATACTTATTTCCTTTGAAGATTTAAAGATGTGCTATGTTGTAATATCGTGGCAGCGGAACCATAGGTTACTTAAGACAAATGATACCGAATATATCGAATATTGAGCACCAAACAGCATGTTTATACCAGCCAAGCTCGTAAGATCTTGTTATACTGGATCAAACTGGGTCAATAATTCTTCCGTCCGAAATGCGGCCCGAAGCCACAGGCACGTGCGTGACACGCCGATATCGATGGCATGCAGCATAAATCGATCGATTTATGCAATTATACACTTTCATATTATCTTATACAGCAAAAAGCGATAGAACCCAGCTTGGCGCTCACCCGGATGAACGGGATAACAGGCTGAAGACGCTGCTGTGTTGGGATGCAACCTCCAAGTCGCCCATATGTGACCTTGAAACGGACCGAAGGACGGTGCCTAGGGTCTCAGCCGATTGACGACGACACTACAAAACCTCCACTTGTTCTCCACTCCCACCGCCATCCTCTCCATCATCGCAACTGGAGCAACTGCCTTACCCCACTATTAGTTAACGATATCGGCGGCAGAAACAGCGAAAAAGAGGCTGAGAGCTCACATACAAGATAGCTCCCTGGTACGCGTTGAAAGCCATCGCACCGCATCGTCTTCGCTGTAACTTACCCCAGAAAGCAAGCACCAAGCACGCAACGGAGCACTAACTCCGCTTTCAGCCCAAAACCTCGCTGTCACTCTTGCCTTCCCCCTTGGGTTTCATATCTTGCTAAGCCATTTCGCCCTCTCGACCGCATATTTCCCCGCGGGTAACCTAGCGCGGGACCGAACTCCCGAGGCAATCCCACTTTACGCTCTTACGCTCGGCCAACCACCGACCCAGCGCGTAAGTGTTACTCCGAACACTGCAGTAACGTCGCAGGAAATTCTTCCCCCTCTCCTACCGGCATCATGAACCCCTCTCGAACAGTCTTCTCGCGGTCCATATCCTCACTCGCTCCTCGACCCGTCTCCCAGGCCTCCAGGGCGTCTATCCTCGCATACAGCAAGAAATCCGCATTCGCGCGCTTTACTCAACAACAATACTCGACAATGACGGTCGGATTCCAGAAGATCAAGGTCAAGAACCCGGTGGTGGAGTTGGATGGTGATGAGATGACCCGGATCATCTGGAAGGATATCAAGGACAAGTTCATCCACCCATACCTCGACATCGACCTCAAGTACTACGATCTGGGACTCGAGTACCGTGACGAGACCAACGATCAGGTTACCATCGATGCCGCCGAGGCTATCAAGAAGTACTCGGTTGGTGTCAAGTGCGCCACCATCACCCCCGATGAGGCTCGTGTGGAGGAGTTCAAGCTTAAGCAGAGTAGGCATTACAAATCTACGTATCACACAAGAAATTTACTAACTCACCACAGTGTGGCTGTCGCCCAACGGCACCATCCGTAATGCTCTTGGAGGAACCGTTTTCCGTGAGCCCATTGTCATCCCAAGAATCCCACGTTTAGTGCCGGGATGGAAGAAGCCCATTATCATCGGCCGCCACGCTTTCGGTGACCAATACCGTGCTAAGGATACCGTGATCAAGGGTAAGGGTAAGCTCACCATGGTTTTCACCCCAGAGGGAGGAAAGCCAGAGGAGATTGAGGTCTACAACTTCAACGGTGGTGGTGTCGCCCAGACCCAGTACAACACCGACGAGTCCATCGCCGGCTTTGCCCACGCTTCCTTCAAGCTGGCCATCGCCAAGGGCCTTCCCCTGTACATGTCCACCAAGAACACCATCCTGAAGAAGTACGATGGTAGATTCAAGGACATCTTCCAGGAGATCTATGAGTCCACCTACGCCAAGGAGTTTGACGCAAAGAAGATCTGGTACGAGCACAGACTTATCGACGACATGGTCGCCCAGATGATGAAGTCGAGCGGAGGCTACATCATGGCTCTCAAGAGTTTGTCCCCCCTAACCAACCCGCGCACAAAGAGGAGCCCACTTACTAAAATTTTCCAGACTACGACGGAGATGTGCAGTCCGACATCGTGGCGCAGGGCTTCGGCTCTCTCGGCCTAATGACCTCCGTGCTCATCACCCCCGACGGAAAGACCTTTGAGTCCGAGGCTGCCCACGGCACCGTCACCCGCCACTACCGGGAGCACCAGAAGGGTAACGAGACCTCCACCAACCCCATCGCCTCCATCTTCGCATGGACCCGCGGTCTCGTGCAGCGTGGAACCCTCGACAACACCCCCGAGGTTGTCGCGTTCGCTGAGGCGCTTGAGAAGGCTTGTATCGATACCGTCGATGTTGATGGCATCATGACCAAGGATCTGGCGCTTGCGTGCGGACAGACCAGCCGTGAGAGCTACGTCTCCACTGGCAAGTACATGGAGGCTGTTGAGAGGCGGATGCAGAAGGCGCTGAAGGCCTCGCTGTAAATGTCTCGTGCGTACAGCATGTCGAAGCCGGTCTAGACGGCGGTGTCCTTAAGTTTCTTGTCAGGTCTTTCTGTTGGGGGTCTTAGGTGCATGGCAGCTCAGCTGGAACTGCTGCTGTCTTCTTTGTCTGGAAGTTGGACTTGTAAACGCATTTCCCGTGATGATGCCCAGTCGTGTTGTCTGGGTTTTTTCACATCGTCGTCGTCGCTGGAAATGTATATGTCCAACTCCCCAATGACCATGCACTCAATGACTCACACGGAAGGGCCTGACAAGCACTCTCGAGCATCGCCGCTGAGGTCGTTCATTTTCGCACATAGAGTGGTAGAGGAGGAAGATGATATATCGTCGGAATGACTCAGTGGCCGCCAAGAAATCTGATGGCGAAGCTGGTCGAAGGATAGAGGGATGCATTTAAATCGCATGAGATATCCATTGTATATAGACTCTGGAGCTGCCGGTAGATCAATCCATTGCCGAACCAAACAAAACTTCCGGGCCAATGCCTGCGCTGCGTGAGGGTGACGACGGTGGTGGTGGCTATGTAGACATTCGAGATCCCGAGGCATTTTCTTCCCTTGGTTAAACGCGGGGACAGGCGGGTGGGTTCGCTCCCGCCCACTTTCCGGCGGGGCGGGGGGGCGGACAGAGGGATGGTGTGGATGGTCACGCTGTCTCTCACATGCTGTGGGATTCACATGTCAGGTTGTGGTTTGGAGATAGCTTTGTTCGTGATGATGGATATTTTTGTAGTGCAGAATAAGTGTGTACTTCCATGTTTCAAGTTGCTACTATCCCTTTATCCAAAAATCCAGACCCAACCAGCAGCATTCGCGTTCGTAGAGCTACTGTACAAATATCATATCCAAACCCCATATTTCGCGCATCCAAAAAGGGGATAGAGAAAGCCCAACTTTCGCTTAGTTTCAAAATTTAGTGGTGCAACCCCCAATAGAGTAATATTATCGTACGTCCATCCACCCACCCACCCATAGGATAAAAGTGCAAAAATACAAAAATATCGACACCTGAGTGATTCGAACACTCGCTCCCGAGGGAAATGCCTAAATACTTCCTGTGGAAATAGCAGGGCATCGCGTTAACCACTCCGCCAAAGTGCCGGATTTGACTTAGTGGCCGTTATTGGGAATTAAATAGGTATCACGACTGCTCTGATCTGAACATAAACTGCTCGTATACTTCCAAACTGGATGATTGAGAAACGAAGGAGAACATAATGGTGTAAGCTGAATTGTAACTCTCCAGAATATACCCCTCTTGCCGTATGACATACACCGCACCCATTCCCCCGTCACGCCACAAAACAGCCACAGCTGTCCTAAGCTCCCAACACCTCAAAATGTGGGGAAAGCTGACACGGACGGATGGGCGATAACGATAACGACCACCACCAGCCCAGCTCCATCTCGGAAGCCTCCCCGAACCACCACCACCGTCATCACCACCATCAACCCGCGCCCCTCACCAACACACACACACACCCACGACACCCAATGGCCGACACGACCCCCGTCCCCCACCCTCCCGCCCCCCCAATCGGGAACTACATCCTAGGCTTCCTCCTCATCGGGCTGGCCTGGGGCTTCACGACGCCGTTCATCCGGGCCGCTGCGCGGTCACATAAGCCGCCTCCGCACCCCATCCTCGAGACGGCGGCGGTCAAGGGGAGTCGAGTCAGGAGCGCGGTGTATGGGGCGTTTTTTGGGATTACGGATTTGTTGAGGAATTGGAGGTATGCGGTGCCGTTGGTGGTGAATTTGACGGGGAGTGTGTGG
Source organism: Pseudogymnoascus sp. BL308 (assembly GCA_001630595.1). NCBI lineage: Eukaryota > Fungi > Ascomycota > Leotiomycetes > Thelebolales > Thelebolaceae > Pseudogymnoascus > Pseudogymnoascus sp. BL308. The sequence goes on along the minus strand of LMYD01000147.1, from coordinate 13,837 downwards.
TTTTTCTTGTTGATTGGTCAGGCTGGTGAGTTTATTTTTTGTTTTGTCTGGGGAGGAGGGTGGGATGGGGGAGGGGGGTGAGGGATAGGATAGGGGCTAACGGATGATAGAATTGAGTCTCACGGTGCCGATTACGAATTCGCTGGCGTTTTTGTTTACGGTGGTTGGGGATTGGTATGTGGAGGGCAAGGTGATTAGTCGGGATACGTGGATTGGGATGGCGTTGAGTCTGGTGGGGATTGCGTTGTGTGTGCAGAGTAAATTGTGATGATGGAGGGGTATATATACGGTTGTGTTGATAGATGGTGCTGCTTGATGCGGATAGGTGGAGGGGGTGTGTTGATATAGATAATGAACAATTCTCATTTTATGGCCCGTGGTAAGCATTGAAAGACAACTTATCATAATGCAATAGAGTTACTCGTGCAGGCTATATTCACGAGGGTAAATATAGGGCAAGGGAGCCGTTGTGTTGCCAAAGGGCAAAGGAGTAAAATCGTATGTCATCTTTTATTTTTGTCATATTATGTTTGGTATCACCAACTATTTATATATACACATATAATCCAAGGACGCATAGTAGTATATAGTTGATTGAACTGGTTATAAAAATGTTATAATTAATAAAAATAAAGATAAAATAGTAGTGTTCTTATTCCAGGCCATTGTCACGTCTATTTAATCCGACGGGTTGATAATAAATCCAGGAGATGTCAGATATTAAATAATAATATTTATATTTAAGTTCTACAACACAACATAGCAACCGTCAACACCACCTGTACCTTCCTCAACTAACCCCGCCTCGCAAACAATCCCCTCCCGAGCATGACAGACTATATAGAGCGTATATTATAGAACGCCACCGGTGCGAGCTATAAACCCCAAAACCAACCGCGACCCCATTCGGACCCTTGCATACGTCCATCTCCAAACCCCCAACCCCCAACTCCTACCCCAACTCTTGCGTCGACGATCACTGGCTGCTTCTGACTCTTACGCCCTTCTCGAAGACTATCATCACGCATCACCAACCCATCATCCCATCATCTCCAAAAGCCCTCGGGGAACTTCCGAGCCCAATCATCCCTTACGCATCCTTCCCCCCTTCCAGCATCCCTCACGCAGCTCACCCGGGTAGAAACGGAGCGACAGTCGGCGTGCGTGCGACACACGCACACAAGGAATAAGGAGCCCAAGATAACTCACGGGCCCCCAGTCCAGTCCAGTCCAGTCCCGTCCAGGTACCGAATCCATTTCATGTGGACTCCTCACCTGCTTTCGCGTCTCCCCACTGCCACTGCCACTGCCAACGCCAAAAAAGCGTGCTCAGCTCAGCCTCTTGTGCCGAGGTTTGATTTAATTTGGAGATTGTCGCGGCGAAACGTCAATTTTCGGTGGTGGGGGAGGACCGGGCACGTCAGCCTCGTTGCTTACATAAGCGATAGAATTCACATGCAAGGTGTTTTGGGGGTGTGGTGACAGCGTCATGGGCTGGGGTGTGGCCAATCAGAGGGGCTCCTTTTCTCCAAAACCATGTCCCTTGGCCCGGAAATAATCGAGGAGGGTGCTAGGCTGTTTTCGGTGTATACTTGAGAATGTCCGAGGTAAGTTTTGATCGCCGACCTTGGGTGGTATGGTATTCTCCGTTACTCCAGTAATACTCGTCCTGGCGCCAGACTCTGGGGGCATTGGAGGATTGCCATTGGTGTGTTCAAATAATTCTTGCTGAGCTCAGCAGGAAATATGAGAGGTTTTGCACCTTTTGAAGTCGGGATACGTGAAAGGTCGAGGTACTTTGGCCGACCCTTCCCGAGCCAGATCTGGAACTGTTTTCGCCTCGTGCCGGCCGTGGGGCATTTCACGGCTCAAGGAGTCATATATACCACGAGGTCCTGCCCCCTCGCGGGGAATTTCTATTGTATTATTATATATTCTCGATTGCCCCAGATCGACCCATTTGTTCTTTCTACCGTTTGCTCGTAGAAATTTATATTCATCTTCTTGTATTCCTCCATCTCACCTGGAATACAATAGCCGCAACCCCACCCTCTGACATCATTCTCTACCACCTATACCCGTGACTCACGCAAACTCCAAAAACCTCAATCATGGCTACAAACAAGATGGCCGCGCCGCCTGCGGATTTGGCGAGAGAAGACGCGGCTTTCGCTGCTGAGGTTGCCGCTGTTAAGCAGTGGTGGTCGGATTCGAGATGGAGGCAGACCAAGAGGCCGTTCACTGCCGAGCAGATCGTTTCGAAGAGAGGCACAATCGCTATCAACTACCCCAGCAACAACCAATCGAAAAAGCTCTGGAACATTTTGGAGCAAAGATTCAAGGTATGTTGAACTTTTCGTGGGAGGAGAGAAAATGCGGCGACGGCATGCTGACATGTGATTCTTAGGAGGGCGATGCGAGCTACACATACGGCTGCCTCGAGCCAACGATGCTGACCCAGATGGCGAAGTACCTTGATACCGTCTACGTCTCTGGATGGCAATCATCCTCGACTGCCTCGGCGAGCGACGAGCCCGGCCCAGATTTGGCTGATTACCCCTACGTGAGTTGCCCCATATGATAACTGCAGCAAGATCACCGCTAACAGATTTAGACCACCGTCCCCAACAAAGTGAACCAGCTCTTCATGGCACAACTTTTCCACGACCGCAAGCAGCGCGAGGAGCGCGCCACAACCCCCAAGGCTAACCGCGCTGGCGTGGCCAACATCGATTACCTCCGCCCAATCGTTGCTGATGCCGACACCGGACACGGTGGTTTGACCGCCGTCATGAAGCTCACCAAGCTCTTCATTGAGAAGGGTGCTGCTGGTATCCACATTGAGGATCAGGCACCTGGCACCAAGAAGTGCGGCCACATGGCCGGTAAGGTCCTGGTGCCAATCAGCGAGCACATCAACCGTCTCGTTGCCATCAGAGCTCAGGCCGATATCATGGGCACCGATCTCCTCGCCATTGCCCGCACTGACGCCGAGGCCGCAACCCTCATCACCACCACCATCGACCCCCGCGACCACCCCTTCATCCTCGGCACGACCAACACCAACCTCCAGCCCCTCAACGAGCTCCTCATCAAGGCTCTCGAGGCCGGCAAGACCGGCGGCGAGCTCCAAGCCATCGAGGATGACTGGACCGCCAAGGCCGGCCTGAAGACCTTCGGCGACGCCGTCGCCGAGGCCATCGCCGCCACCTCGCGCGCAAACTCCAAGTCCCTCGTCGCCAAGTTCATCCAGGAGTCCAAGGGCAAGTCCAACACCGAGGCCCGCGCCATCGCCCGCAGCATCGTCGGCAAGGACGTCTTCTGGGACTGGGACAACCCACGCACCCGCGAGGGCTACTACCGCATGCAGGGCGGCATCGAGTGCGGCATCAACCGCGCTCTCGCCTACGCCCCATACGCCGACGCCATCTGGATGGAGTCGAAGCTGCCCGACTTCAAGCAGGCCGAGGCGTTCGCCAAGGGCGTGCACGCCGTGTACCCGCAGCAGAAGCTCGCGTACAACCTGTCGCCGTCGTTCAACTGGAAGACGGCGATGCCGCGCAACGAGCAGGAGACGTACATTAAGCGCCTCGCGAGCCTCGGGTACTGCTGGCAGTTCATCACCCTCGCGGGTCTGCACACCACGGCGCTCATCTCGGATAAGTTCAGCAGCGCGTACAGCCAGCAGGGCATGCGTGCGTACGGCGAGCTGGTCCAGGAGCCGGAGATGGATGGCGGTGTGGATGTGGTTAAGCACCAGAAGTGGTCGGGTGCTAACTATGCGGATGAGTTGCTGAAGATGGTGCAGGGCGGTGTGTCGAGTACGAGTGCCATGGGTGCTGGTGTTACGGAGGACCAGTTCAAATGAGTGGTTGTTGGATAGGGTGGAGGAGGATGGGAGTATTTTTCTTTTAGGCGGCTACTGGCCGTGTACTGCAGGGTAAAACATGTAGCATAGATAAAAGGCTGCGTGCTGGGCTGTACTCAATATCATGGAATTTGTTATAAGACTTTTGTAAGTTTTTCGACTTACCTTTGTCGACTTTGTTTATACGTGTCGTGAGAACATCGTGAGAACACACCACATTCAGGGCGATAAGGGGACCTACCCCTGGTGCCCTGCTTGGGATTACATCAAGGGGTTTGTCGTTCACCGCGTCGACGGTCAACAACGGCGCGACATCCGAAAACAGCATCTCAGTCTCCAGTTTATGTCATGCGTCGTGAAGTGTCGTTGACGAGATCTACTCTAATTGTGGAAATGACATGCATAACTCTAATGCACTTTATTTATTCTGGGGGTTTGGCGCGAGTGTGGGCGTTTTTGGTGACCCAGATGCCCCGACCCCTGCTAAACCCAGCATTGGCGATTTGCCAACTTACGCCAATGATCGCCGTCGGCTGGGCAACGTCGTCATCATGAATCGTCGTAATTCCTGGGTAACCCCAACAGCCTAGCCATGAACAGAAATTGAAGGGAATGAAACGAAAGGGTACGGGTAGAATTATAATAAATGACAAATGGTTAAAATAGCAAATTCATATTCCATATACCTATCCTATTATCATCCGGGGTTGGAGGGGTACTGAAACTTGGAAGCCCAATTTGTAGATGTTCGCTTCCAGCCACTCTAGATCTCCCAGCCTCGTCAACCACTGGACGCGAGTACTCCTGCCGCAGCAACGACAAGCCGCAGCTATTACCTGAGTAGTTTCCAACAGGCACATATAACAAACAACTACCACCGACATCGACATCGCCGTCGCCTCTAATGCAATTGCCATCTAATATCTCATTCATCTCATAGAGCCCAGTTGCCTCCGCTCTTTAGAATATGGTCAGCTGAACTCTGTACTTCTTATAACTTCTAGGTACTTTTGTACCGTTACTCGACTCGACGTCAACAACAACACAAGAAACCCGCCCGCCAACGACGGACGGCCACAACGCCCCTCCTTCGGCCCCAGCCTCAAAAATACAACACACGAAAACCGCAAACATGGCGGAAAAGACAAAATCCCATTCGGCGGGCATCTTCGCGGACATGACCGTGGACGGCCCTGAGATCGGGACGCTGGTCATTATCGTGGACCGCGCGAAGAATCTGCCCAACCGCAAGTCCATTGGCAAGCAGGACCCGTACTGTGCGGCGCGACTGGGGAAGGAGGCGAAGAAGACGAACACAGATCGTCGCGGCGGCCAGACGCCCAAGTGGTAAGTCCTCAATCTACTCTTGTTGTGCGACGTTTGGGTAGTATGTGTCTAACACATGCGCTCGCAGGGATCAGGAGCTCCGTTTCACAGTCCACGATTCTCCCGACTATTACCAACTCAAGGTTTCCGTCTTTAATGATGACAAGAAGACGGACCTTATTGGGGAGTCCTGGGTAAACCTCCAGGATGTGCTCGTGCCGGGTGGAGGCCAGAACGACCTTTGGCACACGCTGAACTACCGCGGCAAGTACGCGGGAGAGATCAGAATCGAGATCACCTACTACGACACGCGGCCCAAGCAAGAGAAGCCAAGAGAGAGAGTCAGGGAAAGCGCACCGAGCGCAGTGGAGGGAGGAGGCAGAGAGTCTCTGGCCGGACCGAGAGGCCCGAAGGAGAAAGTCATGAAGAGGAGGCCTCTGCCGAGCGACCCGACGGGCGCAACGCCAAGTCCGATCGAGACCCCGGAGCGGGCATTACCACAGCCCACGAGAGGATATACAAATGGGACGCCAGAACACCCGCCGCAGCCGCCCAAAATGCACGCAGCGCCTGTGCCGGAGTACACGCAAACCCCGCAGCCGATCGCATACAATACGCCTGAACACGTCCAGCCTCAGCAGCAGAGACCGTATGCGACCCCTGAGCACGTCCAGGTTCAGCAGCCGCGGGGATCGGCGTATAATACCCCTCCGGCGTATATACAGACGCATTCTCCGCTGCAGAATTTGGAGTATAACACCCCGACGCATGTTCGGACGCAGTCGCAGGTGATCCAGGGCCGATATGGACCGTCGGGGATGGATCAGCCGCCGCTGCAGACGGACTATAATACCCCACCGCCGCCACATGTGCACTCGCAATCCCACAGCAAGCATGTGTCGCCTGCTATCAATGGGTACAGCCAGGCATCTGGAATGACGCCTGACAGGCACCATCCGCGGGACATGTACAACGATAATAGACATGACGATTATGGCCAGCCGGAGAATTACAATGGGAGCAATGTCTCCAGTAGACATGAGGATCCTTACACCCGCAGCCGAAACGATCTGAGGCAGGAGTATGCACCCCAGCAAATGACTTACGAACCGCCGCCTTCGGATTATGATCCTCCGTCGAGCCCTGAAGGGCCACCACCGCCGCCACCAGTGCACAGGGTTCACCAAACCGCTGCTGCGCCTGCGTCTAGTCCTGGCTATGGGTTCCCTCCACCAAACCCAACGGCGCAGTTTGACCACTTGAGGCAAGATAACCCGAGGCACTCTATGCCTGCTTATTCCCAGAATGCTCCGCAGCAGCCATACACTCCTCCTCGGCAGCAATATGCTCCGGCGCCGGCACCGCCACCGTCGTCGTACGGCCATCAGGACAACTACCAAGGATCTGTCCCGAGGCATAACTCATACGACGATAGATACCACAACAGCACGTTCAGCTCTATGCAACCTACTGTTGAAGATGCGCCGCCGTCACCCACGCCGTTCGCTACAGCTTCCCACCGAGCTAGCGAGCCGCAGATGTCGCAATATGGAGACCGACGATACGATGATGTTCCATCTCCAGCTCCCTTGAACCTGAATGGCGGCGGAAGTGCAACATCTGGAAACTACAAGATGAATGCCCCTGCATACGCCAGCAATGCGTCGCAGCACGAAGTCGTTGATAATCGACACGCTGATCCCTATTATGACCAGCCGCCGCCAGCGCCCAAGGACAATGGACCACGATCTTATACACAAGATCCGATTGACCTGCCGCCGCAAAACGGCTTCATGCCCTCGCTCCCTCCATCCCTAGTAGCAGGTTTCGACCCCCTAATCGCGCGCGGCATCTCCGACAGGATCCACTCCGACACCCGCCCCCGCGGCGACAGCTACACCCAGTTCTCCGGCACACCAACACACTACTCCGAGTCCCCGCAGACCTACCAACCCCAATACCGCGACGACACCCGGGCCGAGCAGTACACGCAGTCGCCCGGCTACGCCCCGACCGCCGCGCCTTCCGACCGCCAATCCCGCGGCATCCCATCCACCTATACCTCAGTCATAAAACCGCACCCCGTGTCCCCGCACCCGCCCTCCTCTAACCCGTCACCGAGCCACACGCACACCGTGCACCGTAAATCCATATCCCCGGCCCCTCCCTCGCCGTCTCCGCGCCCGCTGTCTTCATCCGTCCCGTTCGGGCCGGACGACTACTCGTCGCTCAACCCGCATGCGCCTGCGGTGACGGCGACGGAGGACCCGGATGCGAAGATCATACTGCATGATGGCCGCGAGGTCGATCCCTCGGATCACCTCCCCGAGGCGTCGTGGGCGGCGCTGCCGCCGAATTTGCAGAAGAAACTCGATGCTGCGGCACGCCAGCGCGGGTCTCCTGCTGGTGGGGCTGGGGCGCGCAGGATGGAGAGGAGAGAGCGCGAGCGCCCTATGAGTGCGTATGCGGAGCAGACGCCGCCGCCGGTGACGCAGGGACGCACGAGGTTGCAGAAGAAGGCGAATAGGGTTTCGGCTGCGCCTTCTATGCCTGTGGGCGGCTCGAGTCCGTTGGCGCCGATTAGCCCGAATCCGAATGCGTATGGGTCGGTGTCTGGGTCGCGGGATGGCGGGGGGAGGAGTCTGCCGAGGGCGCAGACGGGGGATTGGGGCGGGGATGGAGGGTATGGGTATAGTACTGGGTCGCCGGGGTATAGGGGACAGAGTCGTGATGGGGGGCCGCCGCCGCCGGTGCCGGGGAAGGTGCCGATTAATCAGGGGCCGAGGGGGGAGCCGCAGGAGAATGCGTGGGCGTTGTTGGAGGAGATGAAGAGTATTGATCTTGGGAGTGGGAGGGCGAGGAGGAGGAAGGGTGGTGCGGTTGTGTGAGAAACGAGAGGGATATATGAATTATTTGGGATTTAGGATGGGGAGGGGAAGGGAGGGGGGTTGGGTTCGGGTTTATGGGATTGGAGTTTGTATGGGGATTTAAAGGCGTTTCGTTTTCGTTTGGGATGGGAGGCGGGCTTTTTTTATGGCATTTGGGGGGATGGTAATGGATCGATGGATGGATATCCGTCTCCTGGATGAGTAATGTACACGTAACTTAGACTATGCGTTTCCATGATACCAAAAGATTTTCTCAAGACTATTATACTCGCTACAGTACGTGTTTGAAGGCAAAATATGAGAAAAGTGATGTTGGGAGAATGGGCAAGATAGATGCAAGGTTACATGGCAAACTCTAGAAGCCTACGTTCGTATGCTGCAACTAGTCTCCTGAAATAGAGAGATTATTATACTTAATTCATCTAACTCCCAACAAGTAATTACAGGCTGTCCCTCTTAACAAAGCAGTAAAATGAAAAGCTCATACACTCTCAGGAAAGCGCCGTTTCCACTTAATGTAAGAAGCCAACATCGGCCGCGAGAAGAGCGACGAGAAGTCCGTCTCCGGCACCCCCTCCTTCCCCTCCAAGTTCTCAAAAGTGAAGTTGCGCACCAACGTCGAGATGATGACCGCTAGGTTCATGTACGCAAACTTTTCCCCGATACAGCGATGGCGCCCTGCGCCGAACGGGAGGTAGGGGCTTCTCGTACCCTTGTTGACGGTTCCGTACCCGTAGTCCACCATATCGCCGTCTTCCTCCTCCTCGGCCCTGTCGTCCCAGCGGTGCGGGTTCCAGGTGGTGGCGTCGGGGAAGAAGGTGTCGCTGAGTGCGGTGACGCCGGGCGAGGCGAGGAGGATGTGGTTGGTTGGGATGACATACGGTGTGCCGGAGACGGGGAGTGGGTTCTTGACTTTGCGCATGATGGAGTGGATGGAGCCGTGGAGGCGGAGTGTTTCTTTGATGGTGTTCTGGAGGAGCGGGAGTTTCGCCAGATCAGAGTATTGGAGGGGTTGGAGCTGCTTGTCTTGTCCTATGTTTGCTAATTGTTCTTGGTAGAGCTCGTCTGCGATTTTGGGCTGGGATGCTAGGCGGAGCATGATCCAGGAGCTGGATGCTGAGGAGGTGTGCTGGCCGGCCATTAGGAGGCAGATCATCATGTGCGCGATCTCCTTGTCGGGTATCATGGTCCCATCCTTGTACATGCACTTCATCAGATTCCAGATCATATCAGAGCCCTCTTCTCCTCCTCCGTTCTTGCGGCGCTCGTTGATGATATCCATGTAGATTGTTTTCATAGTGTCGCGCGCTATGTCTCTCTTTCGGTTGTGCGGCAGTGGTGCCCAGGGAAGCATGAAGTTGATCGGACTGAATCCTTTATCCAGATCATGGTACAACTCTGCGAATTCGGCGGTGAGTTTCTGGCGGACCTCCTCTCCTTGCAGTGCGCGAGCCGCTGTGAAGATGGTGATTTCGCTCATGGCAGTGGCGATGTCGACGGTTCCCGAGGAGCCTTTGAACCTGGGGGACGTCTTGACGTAGTCGAGAACCTCCTTCTCAATCAACTGAACATGCGACTCAAGAGCTTTTTGGGTCAAGCCAAATTTAACGAATTTCTTCTGCTCCATGAGCTTCCAGTTTGGACAGTCGTAAACGACGTCGGAGCCAAATACTGGGGTGGTGAGGGGACCGTAAACCTCCTCAGCATTAACGTCCTTCAATTTGCCATTGAGGATGAATTCGTTGCCGTCGAGGCCAAGATACACTGTGGTTTTCCGGCCTAGTAGGATGAAGGTGAAGATATCACCGTACTTCTTTCGGGCGGCTGCAAAGAATGCGTATGGTTCCATGCCATAAGTGATGGTGTTTCCGAGGAAAGGCACCCAATGGAAGACGACTGGAGGCTCATTTTTGTTGTAGAAACACAACTGGCGCATTATGTTGAGGACAATGGCGACGATAAAGGCTGCAACAGCATAGGTAGCTGTGCGCACGAGGTCGGTCATGGTGGACGCTTGTCTGGTCGATGTTGTAGGATATCTTTCTTCTGAAATGTGGGAACGAGAGAAGTTATGAATCAGTGATTTTGTCCACGGCCCTACATGATCAAGGTTAGCAGAGAACGGTTGACATTTACTGCGCAAAAGATGCCAGTATCTAATTGGCGCCGTCCTCAGACATAGTTGCCTACTTGGAATCCGAACTCGAACCCGAATTCGAACCCGAATACGAATTATATGAAAATGGGCCGATGTTGGTCGCCGGAGATTTCTCTGTATTGGCAGTCAGAATACGCGACACGCGACACACGACGCGCAAATATGCATCTTCAAAATATGTATCTTTCAAATACGAATCTTCGGGTACAATGGAATAGGCAATTGGGAAGAGATTCAACGGAGCCTATGAAGCAGAGGCCAAGGGGTTCTGGACAAACTTGATGGCCGTTTGGAAGCGAAAAGAGGGCTATGCTCTAATTATTATACGCTAGAAGGGTCTAGGGAAAGGGAAGTCAGTTAAGGATCCTATATATTTAAACTCATTTGACTAAAAAGTGTAGGTGAGGACTGAATTTGTGGTAGGGTCGATCTGTGCGGTGTTCAACGGGGAAGGAGAGGATAAGCTTAACTCGCTCTTTACCTACAAGGAGCTAAAGCGACTGTTAAAGTTTAATCTAGATGTTAAGTACTCGGGCCACCTAACAGTGTAGTGAGGGGCTGTCTATAATGGTGGTGGTTTTAGCAGCTGAGGTTAAAATACAAATTTCATAAAAGTCATGCCTAAGTTAAAGAGGGTGGCTACTGAACTGCTACTTAACAATGGAACCAAATAATTAAAATTTACTAGTACCAATACTCGGCCATAGCCAGTCCCTTTTCGAAAGTTCCTGGCGGTATGCGGCACGCGTATCTAGACATGCATGGAAGATCTTCATCGTGCCGTGCCGTTGTGTCCATTTTTCGATCGGATGAACCCTGTTGTTACCTCAACCTTAACCTTCCGATTCCCAACCCCGCTAACCACCACCACCCCATCCGCATCCACTATCCTACCCACACCCCAAGCCTCCCGATGTGATGTCCTCCACCCTGCGGCTCGGCCAAATCCTAAAAGGCAATATAAGCACCTACACCATCACCAAGCAACTCCACCCCTCCGTCTGGCTCGCAACGTACCCCCACCACCCCACCCTCCCCTGCCCCCGCATCACACTAACACAAACCCCCAGGAACCTCGCCGGCGAAAACTCCATCATCAAAAGCGTGCGTCACTGGCGCCTAGGAAACGAACGCGATGTCCTACGTCGCTTCCAGGACTGCGCGCCGGGGTTACGGCCGTTGGTAGATGAGATCCAGCATGCCGAGGGGGGGTTAGAGGCACCGGCGATTGTGCTGAGGTGGGCTGAGGATGATGCGTTGAATGCGTCCAGTGGTAGGAGGTTTACGAGGAAGGAGGTGAAGATTGTTGCTAAGACGGTGTTGGAGGCGTTGGTGGTGCTGCATGGAGAGGGGTTCGTGAATACTGGTGAGTTGGGCACGAGGATGATTGTGGTGGAAGGGGGGATTGGATGGAGGCTCATGAGATTGCAGATGTTAAGCCGGATAATATTCTGGTGGACTACAACTCCCAGAAGACTCGCATTTCTACCGCGCGCTTGGGGGAGCTGGGAAATACTGTTCTCAACGACTCGGAGTATGCTCGTGACGGATTTCCTATCGGCGCGCCTATGTTTCGCAGTCCGGAGGCTGCCTTGAGGCTTCCCTGGGGTTGCTCGACGAATATATGGTCGTTGGGGGCGACGGTGAGTTTCTGTGGCAATGTAAAGTTATCGCCCCGCTGACTTTGCACAACTCATAAGTCTCATCTGGGGCCTAAACTACCATATCTTCAAACCTGACGTCCCCGCCGACCACGAAGAGTACGAGTTAGAGATCTTGATAAAACACTGTCAGTACTTTGGCCCCTATCCTATGTCGTACGCCGAGATCGCGGACGCGGATACACAGGCGACTCTAGCGTACGTTATGAACACCGTCGGGGGAGCTACCTCGGGGAAAGATTTGAGAAAGCCGTTTTACCTGATTAGAGAGGCGGAGATTTCGAAAGAGGATAGAACGTTTTTGGGGAAGATGATGGTGCTGGATCCGAGGGATAGACCGACTGCCACGGAGCTCTTACAGGATGAATGGTTCGCGGATCCGGGTGATGATTTACCGTCCAGAAACAGGTGCCCTTGATCTGCGTATTTTGACATTCTGGATGCATTAGGTAGCTAGAGAGTGTGCTGTTGTTATATCCTCCGTGCATATCAATATAATATACACATCTCCCCTCTCCATAACTAGGATGTTATAAATAGTATCTATTAACCGAGGCTATACCGATATGTAGACAATTATATCGGACAGCTAAATTTATTATTAATTAACTAACACTGGAATTATCGACCATTCCCCTTATATAACAAGCACCGCCCACCCTCCACACAGACCACATCCGCCGCCCACACTCGGCCTAACATTTCAGCTTGCTTCCCCCCCCCAACTGTGGCTTGCCGCCATCATCCCAAAGAGGCATTTCCAACGTCGATGCAATTTATGCCCACAGCCTTGTCGCCCCTGCGTCTGCGTGCGCCATCCCCGCCCAAAAATGGCCGCTTCCTCCTCTTCCCCAGACGCGCAGTTATCGTGCGCGCGCTCTTCAATTGCAAGTTCATCGCGCTGGAGATTCTTGCGCGACAAAAAGGGGTGTCAATGCAACCTTTCTACGTTTCGTGAGAAACACGCATTCTGACAACGACAATGGCGGTAGCCATGGGCCCCTACGTAGAACAGCCTCGAGGCCGGAATGAAGCGAAGAGACTCTGGGTCACGAAATTGAGCTTGCGCTGCGTCTCGAGCGCCCTCTGTCTCGCAGCCATCGGCACAGGCTGCACAACTTATTATGTCCCGATTCTTCTGGTAGCTCCAGTGAGTCTCCCTCTCACAGCCTGCTTCTGATGACTTCTAACGATCCTACCTCAATAGGCTGGCATCACACTGGTATGGAATATAGCCGAGGGAATCACTCTGATTGTCCGTCGACGCGCCTACAAGGGCATCCATCCAGGCGCCTGCGTCGGCGTCGACCTGATTCTATGGCTTTTACTCGCGATTTGCACGGGTTTAGTGGCACCTGGACTGGGTTACTACTCTTCGGGTTATTCCTATTATCATTCGTATTCCATTTTCGGCACGCTGTTTATCGTTGCTGTTTCTTTTAGTATAATCACAACGTATGTTATCCCCGCTAGGCAATACGTGCCTGCCAGCACCAGCTAACCGTTCATTGCTAGACTTGTCCAAATCTCCCTCTTCATCATAGCATGCGTTGAGACGCACCGCAGGCGTAAAGGCACGGTGCCAATTGCTCCTGGCCCCTTTAATCCCAACCAGCAGCACGGCGCATTCAACCCAAACCAACCTCACGCACCATTCAACCCCAACGCGCCCTTCAATCCCAACCAACAGCCCGGCCCATTCAATCCCAACGCGCCTTTCAACCCGAACCAGCAGCCCCGTCCATTCAACCCCAACGGCCCTTTCAACCCAAACCAGCAACCCACCACCTTCAACCCTCACCAACAGCAGCCGGGTGCATTCACCCCAAACCCCCGACCTACAACCTTCCCCCCCACATCCCCCTTCCAATCCCAACCAGGAATGCAGCAATACTACCCCCCTCCCGGCGGGTACACCCAAGCGCAAACACAAACA
>LMYD01000146.1:0-68375 GCA_001630595.1 Pseudogymnoascus sp. BL308 | reverse complement strand
GAGGTGGATGCGGATGCTGTGGGGGAGGGGGAGGTGCGGCGATGACGCCGGTGTGGGGAGGGGGAGGGGATGTAGTGCGGGGGGAGGGGTGGGGGTGGTTCGTGGGTTGAGTAGCCGGAACGTTGGTGGCGGAGGGGGGTGGTGGGGATGTATGCGTTCTGGGCTTGTTGTTGTTGCTGCTGCTGTTGGTGCTGCTGTTGCTGCTGCTGTTGCTGCTGCTGCTGTTGGTGCTGCTGTTGGTGCTGCTGCTGTAATTGCTGCTGTTGCTGTTGGTGCTGCTGCTGGCGTTGTTGGTGCTGTTGCTGGAACTGCTGCTGGTGCTGCTGGATTTGCTGAAGTGATACTTGTGATCTGGAGGGCGACATCGTCATCATTGCATGGCTGTTCGCATCCGTCGGCAGCGACGGAGGAATGTCTAGGTCGACGTCAATATCGACGACATCGGTGTTCATCTCGTTACCACCCCATGGTCCTGCAGGAGCGATTTGCACCGAGAGCGATTTCGTATGTGGCTGTCTATGTCTCCCCGAGCCATCATTCGCCTCATCTCCCATCTCAATATGATTCTCATTCTGCGACCACCATCCATGTCCGCCATCGACCTCAACATATTCCGGTAGCGACGAAAAACTTTGATGATGCTGTTGCTGCTGCAACTGTAATTGCCGTTGCTGATGCTGCTGTTGCGCTTCCTCGTCCTGCTGCTCCGTCCCCTGCAACACCCCGCCAAAATCCCCACCGCCCCACCCAACCCCATACGGCAACGAAAACGCATCCACAAACTTCATCTCCCCCACCTCGGCAGGGGCATGCAACTTCTTCCCGTTCCGCGCAACCGTAAACTGCTGCACCGGCCGCGTCAAGGGAAAACTCCCACCCTGGTCCATCGCGCCCATCGTCGCAAGCTGCGTCTGCGACAGCGACCGCGAGTGGCTCCGCGCCATCGCACTCCTCGAGCCGCCTACCTCGCGCTCGCTCGCACTGCTCGTGTCGCTGACGCGCGCGCTCGGTGGGGGGGTTATCGGGATTCCGCCCGGCCCGAAGCCGAACTCGAAGGCTGCCGCGTCGGCGGCGAGGCGCTGCGTCAACTCGTCTAGAGCGGCGGCCGACTGCGCCATCTTGGCGGGCGAGATGTTCATGGATGCCGATTTGCGGATGGCGCCGCGGCTGGCGGAGCGGCTCGGCGTGCGGATGTGAGGGTCGGTGGTTGTGACTGTGTTTGGGGTGGCGGGCGCGTCGGCAGCGCGGTATGAGGAAGAGGAGCGTTGGAAGGCCTTCTTTCTACGCAGAGATGGTCCGGAGCCGAGAGATCCCTTGCTGGCTTTGCTGTTGAGCGTCTTGGGAGTGCCGACGACAGTATTCGCAGTCGACGGACGCGGGTTCGGCGGTGGTGACGGCGGGTAGCGTGGGGATTTGAGATGGATGCCCTCGAGGCTCAGAAGGTCGGAGTCGGAGATTGTGGCGCGCGCGGTGCAGTGCTCCGCAAAGGTTTGTCGGCGTCCCCGACTCGAGCGAAGCGGCGGAGACGCATGGGTCGGAGGAAAAGAAACCCAGGGTTGTTGAGGTTGTTGTAGCTGCTGCTGCTGCTGCTGCTGCTGCTGCTGCTGCTGCTGCTGTTGTGGCTGCGACTGCGGCTGGTGGTGCCCGTGCTCGTGCTCGTGATCGTTGTCATGGTCGTGGCCACGGTTGTTCTGCTGCTCCTGCTGCTGCTGGTCATCCGCAGCCTGGTGCTGCGGCGACTGCTGCGGGGGCCGGGGAAACTGCATCATCAGCTCGTCGGTTTCTCGGGGTGATGCGTCTGGGTGTGTGCCCATTGCTGATCTAGGAAGGAAGGGCGAGGAGGACGGCTGCGCATGTATGCCAGCGGAAGCGGCGCCTGCACCATTGCCAGCGCCTTGTCCAGTCCCAGCAGCGCCAGCGGCCATTGCGTCTGTGTCCTCAAAGGTCAGGTATTGGTCAAGGAAGTCGTCGTAGGCGTCCGGGGCCGAGCCCGGCTGCCTGCCCATGCCCATTCCCATGTTGCCGTCACGTAGATGCTGCAGGGCGTACGGCTGTACAGGGTGGAAGGCCATTGCGAGCTGAGGCAAGCTGAGGGAGGTTGAGGTGAGGTAAAATCAACCTTTGATGGGCGAATGGAGAGCTCGCGGGGGGAACGGGACGTGCCCACGCCTTCTTGAAGTAGGTCGTGAGTGGGCTCGCCTTGGAGAGGATCTGTTCTGGGCGCGCCGGCCGGGGTGTGGTGGAGGGTGGCAACGCTTTGGGATGGGTGGGGTCGCGGTGCGGGTATGGCGATGCTAGCTCGGCGTGACCTAGGAGATGCCAGGCTCGATTGGAGAGGCTCCGGGGGGTGTGTGGGATGTGCGACGGGTGATAAAAGTAGGGAAGGTCTGGCGTCTGGCTGGGAGGCGAGGGGAGCCAGCACTCGAGAAGGCGAGACGTATGATGCGTACGTGAGACGATCGCTGTCGAGGCGGAGGGAAAGAGGTAGGAAGGAGGAGGGGGGAGGGAGAGACAGAGACAGTGGCGACGTTGTATACTTATTTATCAACGGCTGCTTGTCTCACTCACTCCCCCGTTCTGTTGTTGGTATGGCGGGGGGTGGTGGAGGTGGGGGGGATCAAGCACGCAAATAGAAAGAAGGAAGGTATCCGGACTGTCGGGAGAGCAGATAGAACAGCCGTGCCGCCTCGAGTGGTTTCCTGGTGAGCTTGGGAACAATGAAAATATAAAATGGGATTTTGGATTTGAAATATGAGGAATGTTGAAGGCTGAGTGAGTGACAAGCTATTGTCGGATCTCTTTGTGCTGGACGCATATGCTCCGCCCGTGATGGGTGTTATGGGTTGTTATGGGTGTGATGGGTGTTATTTAGTGTGTACACGGGAGGTGGTGGTGGGGGGGGAGGATGGGGAAGGAACGCCGAGGAGATGAGGGTATCCCCGAGCGATGATGATGGCGATGATGGTGATGATGTATGTGTATGGGTGCGTATATGGGTGTTTATGGGTGTATATGGGCGAGTGTGTGTGAGTGTGAGTGAGTTTAGTTGGATTTAGTTGGATTTAGGTGAGGTGGGAGTGTTACGTCTCACCGAGGGTGCCGCGTGCATTATTCACGACTCAGAATTGGAAGACAGTTGGAAGATGGGCATTCCAGTGCTGACAGTTTCTGGCCGTTCTGGATGTTCCGTGCAGGAAGATGGATGGAGTTTGGAGGTGGGAGGGGGAGGGGCAGAAGAGTGGGGGGAGTGGATAGAGTAGGTGTTAGTGGGGAGACAGTGGGGAGGGCAGTGGGGAGACAGGAGTGGAGAACTGGTTGGTAGGTAGGATTTGATGGAAGGGGAGGGAGTGTGGGAGTTGTACTGTACCTGTCGAATGGGAGTATGTGCGATGAGGTAGTCCGATGAAAAACGAGTGTAGCGTAGTAGGAGTAAGTAGGAGTGGGAGCAGAATAGACGGATAAGAAGATGTTAGGAGACATTAAACTTGCCAGCTTGTGCTTGGGGTTGGCATATTCTGTAGTTTGTCGAATGTACAGTTAGTTAGTTGTATGCAGTATTCCCTGGCTCCTGCCGTCTGCTGTACCGCCGCAGTTTCCCCCCGCCCCGCCGGCTTCGCTCGGTGAGATGGGAATACACACAGTCCCAACGGTCTGGATATCATTTCCTGGGCGTCTCATCTCGTCCTCATCCCGCCCTCGTCCTCCCTCTCCCATCGCACCACCACATCACCACCCGACCCGATCCAGACGAACCTCGCCCTACCACCCCCCCTCCATGTCGTCCACCCCGCCCTAGCAACCACAACCACCACCACTACACTACTCCCATCGCCGCCATACCCGAATAGGTAACAAAGAAAAGGCGAGGTCCAACCCGGGTCAACCAACAGAGCGAGCGAGTGAGGGAGGGAGAGACCGCAGCGACCGGGCAACGGTAGGGTTAGCGGTAGAGTAGCGGTTCGCCGCGAAGCCGCGTCGACGAATGCGAGGGGCTGCCGTGGCTGGCCGTGCTTGCCGTAATGCCTGCCGTGGCTGGTCGGCCGTCGCTCGTCTCCAGAGAAAGAGCGTCGTTTATCGTTGGGGCTAGCGGAATTGATAGATTGACATAGCACAGCACAGACTGGCAAGTTGACACGGACGCATTGGCAGCCACACACACACACAAACAGAATTGCTGTGACAGCAGTGTATCTCGGTGTGTATATCTCGGTGTGTGTTATCCCAGAACCTGTATCGGGAATGATGTGGTATGTGTGTGTGTGTGTGTGTGTGTGTGTGTGTGTACACGAATAGAAACACGATCTGTCCTGTACAGTAGTCTGTAGGGTACCTACATCCGGTACATACCAAGCATATATCGATGCATAGTGTGTGTACAAGCATACATGCATACACATGCATACAACATAGATGCATACTCTACATGCATTACATGAACGCACATACACCTGCATACGCACAAGGCGGGAAGAGGACCTTAACCTTGACGAGGGAAGAGGGAAGAGGGAAGAGGGAAGAGGGGAGAGGGGGAAACAAAAACCGAGCAAGCTGAACGTTGCAGTAGTAAGGCGCAGTAAGGCGCAGTAAGGCGCAGTAAGGCGCAAGTGTAAGCGCAAGTACCCTCCCCTCGCTCCCCACGACACACACCACACAGAACCCGATCGACGCTGTCCGCCCCACTCCCGATCTCGCCCATCGAGGATCGCCCATCACAATCGTCGATTGTCCAATCATAGCCGCGCACAGGGGAGGGATCAAAAACCGATGGTGTGTGTGTGGGGGGAGAGGGACGGCGGAGGAGAGACGACCGTATGGATGGGAGTGAATCGACAACTTCAGTAGTTTGGAGAGTAGTAGAGTAGTAGTTTGTTTAGTGGCATTGACGAAAGTGTTAGCTTCTTGGTAGAAGGTGCGAATAGAAAGCTGCGAATGCAATAACTCCGTAAGAGTGTGTCTGTGGGAAATGTCTCGGTCGACGGCGCGATCGATGTGCAGGCGAGGTGTGAGTTGTTTCACTTTGGGGAGAGCGATAGGGAGGTGGCGGGGAGAGTACTCGAGTACCTCGGAGCGCACTCGAGCGAGTAAGGCCGAGATGGGAGAGGGAGAGAAGGGGGATTGGGACGTTTCTTTGTGAGAGGGCGGTGGCTGGGGAGGGGAGGTGCGTGGGCAGGGTAGGGTAGGATACAGTAGGTAAGGTACAGCACAGTAGGAGGGAAAGACGAGGGACTAGGGATTTCCAAATTTGGTGCGATTGTTCTGGCGGGAGTACGCGGAGTTGTGGAAGGATGAAAGAGAAGTGACAATGGCCGGGTCGGTGGTGGTCGGTGGTGGTCGGTGGTGGTCGGTGGTGGTCGGGCCTTTGATAACCCGGGGGAATGGGTAAAAGGCGATGTGGCAGGGAAAGGAAGGGATGAAAGGAATGGAATGAGGGAACAAGGTGAAATTAGATCAAAGAAGAGTTGGAGAACTGGAGAGCCGACGGCTGACGGGTGTATCGGCGGCAGTAACGCGGTCGGTGACGGGAGTTACGCGGTACAATGTGGGTATCCGAGGAAGGAGCGGGAGGGGATAGAAGCGGACGAGGGGATGGAGGAGACGAGGACGGGCGAGGGCGAGGACGAGGACAAAGACACTACATATAGGATCTCGAGGCCGTACGCTCAATAATACGACTCTGCCTCGATAATGCCAATAATCCCAATAATCCCAATAATCCCAATAATACTACTCTCTCCTCTCACCACAGTCAATCCATTCACCCCTCATTCCATCCATCTCTAATCTGTCTCTATCTCCCTCTCTATCAGTCTATCAGTTCCCCCTCTCTCCCCTCACCCCTCAGTGTCCCCCACTACACACACAAAAACACACACCTAGCACCCACACCCACATACTTCATTCAGTACACACACAAAAACCCTCCCAGCAAATCCCAACAGCTCGGATCGCATCCACCCGTCATCTCACAATAGTTACATAATCCCCTCCCTTCCCTCCCTTCCTCCTCTCCCAAAAAACGATACGTCACCCCCTCCCATACCCACGCACGACACCTGAGACATTTCCCTCCCAACAACCGCCTAACAACCACCCAACAACCACCCGACTGTTTGTGTTTTGTGTGTGAAGAGTCAACAAGGGTGTGTGTGTGTACTCGTATCACCCCGTCTCACATTCCAGCCCCCACCATGCACACGAGACCACCCACCGACCACTCTCTGCTCCCCATCCCCCCTCCAACGACGACAATACTGCCACTGCCACCACCAATCCATCCCTCCACCACCACTATCACCACAACCACAATACGTATACCCCCCTCCTACTCCACTACCACCATCGCACAAAAGCGGGTGCACCCAGCACCGACACCAACGAGATGGGTTAAAAAGCAAGGCCACGCCGAGCGGGGGGAGATGGGATGGGGATGGTGGGCTGGATCGGGGTGGTGGTACAGCAGCCAAGTCGAGCAGAACTGTTGTGTGAGGGTCCCAGGACGGCTGTGAGAGGTGAGGGCGACAAGAGCGGTTTTGGGGAGGGTATTCTGCTATGTAGAGGTGGTAGAGGTGGTATAAGGTGGTACAGGTATGTGGGAAACTGGTGGGGTGGGGTGAGAGGCTGGGAGTAGGTGTGGATGTGGGTGTGGATGGGATGTACAATAGCAGGGACGGAGGGGAGGCTGGGAGTGAGTGAGTGAGTGTGTCAGTGTGTGAGTGTATGGCTGGAAAGGCGGGGTGGAGGGCGGAATGTAGGATGGGGGGTGAGTGGGGTGATTGGATTGGCCCGGCGAGGAGGAGAGAGGGATCCAGGAACTCGCCGAGGAGATACTATACTAGATACTCAAGGGTGTGGACTCTCGAGTATGTAGATGTGATATATATTTACCGTAGAAGGCCATTTCGAAGGGGACTGACAAATCCAAGGGAGGAGGCACGTGAGGGCGGGAGGGTGCGGCGGGAGGGAGGGCACGTGAAGGGGGATTGGAATGAAGATGTTGGGATGGAGGAATGGGTGTGAGAGGGTGAAGGGATGAAGTGGATGGGGCGGGATGAGATGAGGGCACGTGAGGGAGGGAGGAGGGAGTACAACTTGAAGTGAGCGGTGGTGGAGAGGATGGGATGGGATGGAGTGGGATGGAGTGGGATGGGCACGTGAAGGAGGAAGGCGGTTTCACGTGAAGAGCGGGAGGAGGGGGACACGTGAAGGTGGTTGTGTGATGGTGGCCGTGGTGGTATAGTGGTGGTAGTGGCGGTGGTAGTGGTGGCAGTGGCAGTGGCAGTGGTGGTGTCCATGGCGACGATACGAACGATATGAAGCATTGTTATCGATAATGCACAGTGCGGGAGGGGGTGTGGGTGGGAGAGTTGAAGGTGTGTGTGGACGACAACCACCACCTCCATCCCGTTGCTACGATACTCTCGCCGCCAGTACAATCAGTACAATACTCCACATACACACACACACACCCACAATAACTCTCGTTGCCGCCAGTATTCCCCAGATACTACCATCATCCCCGTATACACACCCACCTCCCTCCACCACAGCCCTACGCCCTACGCCCTACGCCCTACGCCCTACGCACGTCGATCCCCCGCCATCTCTATTTCGTGGAGAGACAGACCTGAGACTTCGACGGCTTTATTTGCTGTGGAGAGATGCACCACACCTTTATTTCGGAGACACGGCAAGTCCTACTGTACACTCTCCCAGTATCCCATTTTTCTATGCCAACTCTCTATTGGGAGAGCCTGTCCATTCTGTGGAGATACAGACAGCCACACTCTACCTGGGAAAGACAATAAACACCTTTATTCAAGAGAGACAATCCACCACACTCTATCTGGCAGAGACAACCCACCAAACTCCCCCTCGGTAGAGACACCTCTACCTCGCAAAGCGTACACAAACACGCTCTACATCGTTCCACTCCAAGACACCACAATCGTCATA
This sequence comes from Pseudogymnoascus sp. BL308, assembly GCA_001630595.1. Classification (NCBI taxonomy): domain Eukaryota; kingdom Fungi; phylum Ascomycota; class Leotiomycetes; order Thelebolales; family Thelebolaceae; genus Pseudogymnoascus; species Pseudogymnoascus sp. BL308. Next base: position 60,422 of record LMYD01000146.1, on the reverse strand, counting down.
CCTCCTGCCCCCCACAGATCGACACCTTCCCCCCCCCTCCCCCGATCTCCAGATCAACAGCTTCCGTGCGTAAACGACGACCTTCGCTGCGTGGCCGCCACTACTCCACCCGCCCCCCATCCAAGACACCACCTCCGCCTACGCCATACTCTCCCCAAGACACCCCCATCCACCCGTCGACTTGCCAACTATCTCCCGCTGGCCAACCAACCGATAGCCTATCACCTACCCCTCCTCAGCCTCTATCCTCTATCCTCTATCGATAACTAACCCCACTCACCCCTCCTCCAGCCTCCATCTTCAAGCCACTATCGCACTATCGATATCGGTTTCTATATATACACCCCACACTCACACGAAACAGCGGGACGATCGATCGTGAATGCATGGATCTATAGTAAGTAGTATGCATGACATAACGCCTCATTCTCTTCCCTCACCTGTCGAGCGGCATAGACGTCTCTTTATCACCTACGTCAGTCAGCCTTGCAGGGGGGTTGTGGGGATGCGAGGAGGAATGGCGTGTTCGCGTTGCGGGCTGAGGTGGGATGGCGTATCTTATCGGACGCGCCGAGGGAGGGGTGGAGGGGGCTGGGCCTGAGGCTGAGGCTAGGTCTAGGGCTGCGGGAGGGGGAAGGGGGAGAGGGGAATTAGAGCGGGTAGGCGCGATTAGGGATTGGGGGATTATGGGAGGGAGTCTGGGTACCAGCCGGGTAAGTTCGACAGTACCAGACGGCCAGACGGAGAGCCCGGATGGCGGCTGAGGGTAGGGCAATCCCATTGTGCTAATCTTAGGTACGTGAGGCCTCGACGGAGGCTGAACGCGGGCGAGCTAATCTGGGTCTACGCGCGGCTGAATTGATATCACCCAGGACAAAGGCCGAAGACGGGTGAGCTAATCTTGGATCCGCGGCGGCAGCTTGGACGGAGGCTAGATGGAACCTTGAATATGGCCTCGAAATAGCCTGGCAATTGCCCGGGCTGTGGCCGAACGCGGCTGAACTAACCTGGTATCCGTAGGGCTGTATAGATGCGAGCTGAAAGAGCACATCCAAATGAGCTAATCCCCTCTTCAGAAGGCGGCATGTATGGGAACTAGACCGATCAACGCCGGACACGGATGGACTAACCTTCGATCCGCGAGGTAGCTGTGACGGCGCCGGGATATAGCCTCCATCTAGCCCGGCCACCACCTTTATACGAGATCGCTATCCAGATCTACAGGACGTATCGTAGATACAGGCTGCATAAAACCCTGATATACCCCCCCTTACAAAGACCGAACGCGGACAGAGGGATCAATCCGATATCCCCCAACCCCGTATCCAAGAAAACCCCAGAAATCCCAACCAAGTCCAAATGACATTTACAACCTCTACATTAAACCCTTAATCCCCTCTCCCTCCCTTCCCCAAATTCCGAACGCAGAAGAGGTGTTTAATCCCATCTCTCCGCAGGGCTACCCCCTCCCCCTCCATAAGGCGGATAAGGGAGGGGTAAGTATATAAGGAGGCTGGGGATATCGCCCCCCTAAACGCCGGACGCGGAATGGCTCATCTGATATCCGCGGTGCTGCAGAGGCGGACATCACATAAAACCTTGATACTTCCCCGACCTTGTGCTGAACACGGTGTGAACTCTTAAGTGACATCGCGACGGTAGAGACGGAGGCTACTTAAGTCTGGGCAGTTCCTGGACTTGGTCTGGATGGATGGCCGAACACGGATGGGGAGGCTCGAGCTACTCGGGTACTTGGCTTGAGGCTATTGATGGAGGCGGGAGGGGGACTTACACCGGCTGGTGGGTGGGCTAATCGGATCTACAGGGCGCCGAAGATACAGAGCCTATCTACACACCGCCGGACAATGCCCAAAGACGGGTGAACTAACCCAAACTACCCCCCTCGATCCGCGATACGGCGTCGGCGTCGGCGTCGACGGGACCTAGATATACCTCCCCCAAGATCGCTGCACGCGGCTGCACTATCCTACTCTACTCTGCTCTTCTCTCCTCCTACCTCACACACCGTACGATCCCGATCCCGATGCCAGACAACCGCCAGCTGGCTAGCTAGCCCATCATCACCGTCGCCGAATACCCTAATCAGATCTGATCCGATCCGCGATCCGCCACCTACGACACTATCTACGGACACTACACCCTCCCCCTCTCACCACCGGCACAGCCAGCCCGAAGCAGAACCCCCTCTCGCCCCATTACCCCTCACCATCGGCGATCCTCGCGAGGTGAATCCCCCTCGCCAAGCGGGTGATGGCGAAATACCCGAGGGTAGTGGCGATTTACTTATGCAGCCGCGCACGGTAAGGGGGGGAGGTTTGTATTTGGGAGTGCTGGAACTGATGACGACTGTGCTCGGTTAGAGAGGCGTAGGGTACGGGAGAGTGAGGTGGTGGATGGATTTGCTTTGCTTGATGATGCAAGGGAGGAAAGGGGATGTTGGCTGATGGATGGTGGTCTCTGTGATGTGAGGGGGGGGGAGGGGGTTTAGCAGTGGGGTTTGTGATGTTGGTTCGGTGGTTCGTCTGTGATGGCTGCTGGCTGGCTGGTTAGGTAGGGAGTCTCGGGTTTCCTTGTGCGGTCACGTTATTCCTGGCTGGGTGTCTGTGAATTTCCCCCCCTATGTTGAGATAGGGGTTGAGATATTGATACCATGCCAGCCAGAAATGGGTTCCTCATTTACGTCTCTGCTCTATTTTACCCCTTATTTCCGTGCTTCTTTCATATCTGTCTGTCAGCCTGTGAATTTCTTGCCAGTACTTGAGCTCTCACATCGCATTCCCATTGCCTTGATTGCGGGCTGACGTGGCTTTCTCATTGTCTTTGCTCTTGATAATAGCTGCCTCGCTGGTTGTGGATTTCTCATGTATTCCTTGATGTTTATATTGCATCCTCGTGGAAGACTTGTCCCCCAATCCAATAGAAGAAAACATTCTCGTCAAGGGGAAAGCATCCGCGTATTAGTTGATCGACGACGATATAATGGAAGCAATGCGTGTCGAGTCTCCATGCCGCTCTTAATTTGGTCACAAGCCGGAAATTGCGCCCAGTCGAGCCTACAAAGGCGAGAGTTCCAAAGAAGGACGGGGGACAACCACATAACGGGGTATTTAAAATGAGAATGAAGTTAGCGATGTGAGTCCTATATTTGCATAGCAGCGGAGCAATGAGAGAGCTGTAAAGGCGGATAATCGCGAGCATCTCTCTTCATCCTCTTACCATCGCCGTTGCACTGTTCTTGCCGTTACGTTGCTATTGCCGTTGCCTGTTCTTACCGCTGCGCTGTTCTTACCGTTGCATTGTTCTTACGATGTGCTGCTGTATGGGCAACTTTTCCCCCGTTCCCCAATGCCTTCATTGCAGGATGGATACGGTTTTCGGAGATGTTCGGGGTCTTCTTTGACACACGGCCACCACTAATGGGTCCAGTGGCAACAGGTACTACCGTTGAGGAGCCTTGTGGCTTTGATGGTGCGGTTTTGACAGCTATTTGCCCATTGTGCGATGCGTTGAATTTTTGCAACCTTGACATGGATGACGGCTGCTCAGGATTCCATGGAACTACTGCTGTAACGTTTCCTGCAAACATGTGATGATATAGTTGGTGCCGCTCAACTTCCACATGAGGGCCTAAGATGCCATGCCGACGCTCTATGATTGTGATTTGATGAACTGGGAGGGGAAGACCAGCGGTATGCGCCATTAACGGCCTCTTCCTATCAATGACGGCTGCTCGGCGGTGGACACTGCTCGGCGTCATCGAAACCCCGTAAACTCTCAGCGTTGAAGACCTCTCGTGGTGCCGACGCTGCTCCCATCGACCGTGGATTTATCAGCCTTCTTCGCCGAATCTGTATCTTCTTCTGCCCTGCGTGTCTCGAGAATGACGCAGCCTTTGACGGCTGGTCCGCCTCCTCAAAAGTTAGGGGACTTAAGGTCGAAGACTTCGGGCACTGCGCTGCTTCTTAAAGCTGGTGGCGCAAGTAGTCACGCTCCATTTCGGTGCCGTTGACACGCTGTTGTCGCGACGGTACTGCTGTCCCCACGCAGCCTAAGGTAATCTTGTATGAGTCGCTCCAAACAAACACTGTAGTTATCTCATTTTTTTCTAGCATTCCATTAGCAATTTTTCGGACCTATAGCTTTATATTTGCAAGTAGCCTACTAAATGTGCTGGCAAGCCCCCTTATTATCCTTTTCCTTCCTTCCCCTTTCCCATTTCTCTTCTTACTTATTTTCCCTTTATCCCCCCCCGCCCCACTTTTCCGTATCGTTCCCCTCCCCTTTATAGATAGACTTTGCATTATTAGGAGATACTATAATGATTATGGTGACTGTAATAGAAGTGAGGTCTTCTAATTAATAGGCGTTTTTCCTCCCCCTTTCCCTATGCTTTTCTTTCGCCTTTCTTACTCTTTTCTTACTCTTTATTCCAAATACAACACCCTCTTTCCGCTCTTAGGGAACGCGTTCAAATTCCATCTTTGGTCTGTAATCCGAGCTATTCCGACCCCCTACATAATAAGTGGGGCATTTTGGGGTCAGCCGAGCTTACCCCTAATGGTCAGCTCACCTGTGTTCTCGAAGGGCAGTAACGTGCTCTAACCTTCTCACAAGTTGGAGGCTATATCTACAAAGTGGGAACTAACCCCTGCAATAGTCAAACGGAGGAAGATCCTATGGAATAGCTTGATTCTCGAGGTCCGCTTTCCTCAAACTGAGAGATTTAGCGCGATTATCAAAAACACCACTTAAATAGACACTTCTCTAGGAGATTTCCTTGCATCTAAGGTACGCAGCTGCTTGCTTCGTTCTTGCTCCCGCCATCGCTCAGCGCCTGACAATGGAGCCTTCCAACGATTCTCGTACTAAGACTGATGGATATCCAGAGAAAGAGCCCAGTAATGTTCACAACAACACCATCAATGACAAGGACAACGACAGTGCCTCTACTCCTGTTTATAGCTCCGCGAATAACGATCACGGCGTAGTAGGTACCACTTTTCAACCTGGTGTCCAGAACATCGAAGCGGTGACTGTTGCGTGGTCTAAAAAGTGGCTCGTGATTGCCTATGCTCTGATCTGGGCCATCTACTTTCTGCAGGGTCTAGTAACTGGCGTCTCCAGTTCCCTCCTTCCATATGTCACCTCATCCTTCGCGCTGCACTCGCTCATGCCCACTACCGGAATCCTGAGCACTGTTATTGGCGGTGTCACAAATATCAGCATTGCCAAGGTTCTGGATATCTTTGGTCGTCCACAAGGCTTCCTACTGTGCATCGTCCTCGCTGTTATAGGCTTAATCATGTCGGCTGCCTGCAACAATGTCGAGGCCTATGCTGCCTCTCAAGTTTTCTACGCTGTCGGCATCAATGGCATAGGATACAGCCTAAGTGTATTCGTCGCCGATACTACTTCATTACGCCACCGAGGTCTAATGCAGGCATTCGTTAGTTCGCCAAATCTAATCACTTGCTGGTTGGGTGGACCAATCTCTACAGCCTTTCTAAACGGAGCTGGCTGGCGTTGGTCTTTTGGGATGTTCGCTATTATCGTCCCAGTGCTTACTCTTCCCCTTTTCGGCCTATTTCAGTATCAATACTTGAAAGCCAAGAAGGCAGGTATTATCACAAAGCTAAAGGGTGAATGGACGATCCGGCAGTCTGTTACCTACTACGCTCGCGAATTCGATATCGTCGGCCTTCTTTTGTTATCTGTTGGAGTCGCTTTCTTCCTCTTGCCATTCAATCTTTACACCCAGCAAGCTAAGGGATGGGGATCTGCCCTCGTTGTTTGCTTCCTAGTTTTCGGAATCTTGCTTCTTATCATCTTCGCTCTATGGGAGAAATTCTTCGCCCCTGTCTCGATCCTTCCCTGGGAACTCCTCCGGGATCGAACCGTCTTAGGTGCCTGTCTCCTCTCTTTCACACTGTTCCTCAGTAACTCAAGCTGGGCTCTTTACTTTACCTCCATCTTACAGGTAGTGAACGATCTCAGCATTACCAACGCTAGCTACGTGGTCCAAATCCAAACGATTGGCAGTGTGTTGACTGCTCTTGCTGCCGGTGGGATCATCTCTTATACCGGACGATACAAACCGATCTCTCTCTACTTCGGGATTCCCTTTTCTGTCCTTGGTTTAGGACTGCTGATAAACTTTCGCCATCACGACCAGAGCATAGGTTACATCGTTATGTGCCAGATCTTTATTTCGTTTGCTACTGGTGTCCTCGTCGTCTGTGACGAGATTGCAATCTTAGCCGCTGCTGCAAAACAACAATATTTCGCCATCAGTATAGCTATAGTAGGATTATTTGGAAGCATGGGATCTGCAATTGGTCTAACTATCTCCTCTGCTATCTGGCAGAGCGTCATGCCAACCAAGCTCGCTGTATACCTTCCTGCTGAAGATCTCCCTAACTTGTCTACGATCTATGCAGATATCACGACACAGTTATCATACCCGCCGGGCTCACCTACGCGTCTGGCGATTCGGCATGCTTATGTGGATGCGCAGAGAGGTATGCTGATTGCAGCTGCTTCTGTTTGGGTTCTTGGTATCGCGGGGGTTCTTCTGTGGAGAAATATCAACGTTATCGGCATAAAGCAGACTAAGGGCAACGTTGTCTAAGTAGTTTGGCGTGAATAAATAGGCACTTGAATTTTGTAAAAAGTAAAATTAACGTAAGATCTCAGGTCGAGACCTGTCTTATACTCCATATCCATCTGAGACACCATAGTCACCTCTGTCTAGTTCTAACCTGGCTCAGAAATGATTCTGTCAGAGAGACCGTTGCCGCCGCCACTTGCGGAATTAACATCCACACCAAAATACCGACCTTATTTTCACAACACTTAGCTCAACAACGGCCTACTTTTCTTTACAACCTCGTTCTGACAAGCTTTTATAATACCGAACGAATTTTGGCTGCTTGTAGTTGGAATACCTGAGCTTCATCTAGTAGCAACGCACATCCTAGCAAAGTTTTAATGCTACGCTAGCCCCTAGACCAGCCCTCGACGGTAACGTATGCATAAGGGTCGCTTAGCCCTGGTAAACTTGCTCACCATTTACTTATCAACCCAAGATCTGTTAAAACGTAAACCAATGATTGTCCATTCTAGGTAGGACTGAAATGAGGTGGTAACTTGGCTGTTCTTATTGGGTAATGATGCGGGCTGGTGAGCATGTTCTCTACCACAACCCAATATTTAATACCGGGACCTTGAAACTAGAATCCTACGACATGGAGGCACTTCTTTGGTTTTTCTTTTCTTTTCTCTCCTCTCCTCTCACTTCCCTCTCCTCATCAATTGTCAGATAGACCACCCATACTTGCATCTCTGCAGCTCACCTCTTTGCTGCGCATTGAGAACTCCGTACCTGCTCTCTCGCCTCTAGTTACTGTCGTCAGTTTTGGTATGCGAATTCCGGGAAAGTCCTAACATATCACCATCCACGCCATCATGAAGTTGTCGCCCCTTCTCCATATGACACTCGCATGTCTCGTACCAAGGCCTGTTATCTCCCGCATAACATTACTGGCGTGGCGGCACATCCCTGCTAGACAAGGCAATATTTGCTCACTCTCCCTTGGCACCAGGTAAGAAGGCGCCAACAACGATTAAGCCTTCAAGTGCTAGTCCATAATTGAAGCCTACAAGTATGTCCCATTGCCACTTTGTTCGCAAATTTCCACCACTCTAAAGTCGTGACGACAGAGTCGCTCGCACGCTACACAAAGATGGATACGGGATCGTCAAGTATGGATATGGCGAATTTGACACCCACGGCAACCGGTGCGATAGCTTCAGCTACCACTGCTGCGGTAATGGATATGGATATGGGAATGGGAGGTTGCAAGATTTCTGTGAGAGCTGCCTTTGCTGTTGTGTTTTGGCTTTCATAACATTGTACGAGTTATATCTAATGTGCTTTCCAGATGCTTTGGAATTGGGAGACTGTCGATTCCTGTACGGCCATATCCGATCTGCCTGTGTAATTTACAATGATCTTGTGACACAAGCAGCGGCCCATTTTTGGAAGGACTTACTAACCACTCTGTAGGTTTCATCGCAAAATCGTGGCATGTCACCTCCAAAGGAATGTTTGCTGGCTGCTGCATCGGCGTAATACTGCTCGTCATGTCCCTCGAGTTTCTTCGTCGAGCCTCGAGGGAATTCGATCGCTCTATCGTCCGCGGAGCTGAGCGTGATCTTCCCCTGGTTACAGCCGATACAGAGACTTGTTCCCCTACGGCTAGCTCCCGCACGAAGGCGCCCCAGCCTATTGTAACGTCGCGACAGATTCCGCGACAATTTCGTCCAAGTCTATTGCAACAAGTCATCAGAGCACTCTTACACATGGTACAATTTGCAGTGGCGTACTTCATCATGTTGTTGGCTATGTATTACAACGGATATATTATCATTAGTATCATAATTGGGGTATTCTTAGGTGCTTTTGTGTTCAGCTGGGAACCGATAACTTTGAGGTTAGTCAGATGCATAGCGCTTTCAAGGACCAATCTGATAACTTGCTAGTTCAGACGATAAGGAAGAGGCAACTCTCTGCTGCGGGTAGAGAAATGTTAGATCTTCTAAACTGGCCAAGCTAGGCATTGTTACTTCGGAAGTGGTAGTACTGGATCTACATATGCGCCAAACAAGACAGTATACTTACGAAGTAAACAGAGTATCAGAAGAAGACATCAATCAACTCTTGTTATCAAAGGCTCGAATTCGCACCTAGCGATAACTAGAAATGGTTTAATTGCCCTCAAATACCATCTCAAAATCTTATCAAAAGAGCTTTCTTCAGCAGGAACTCTAACCAGGCTGCCTCCTTGGCTGAGAAGACCCGAGATACCTTTTCAGTGTATTGGTGGAAGTGAAAGGATTGATCCACCGAACCACTGCAACGTAGACGTTATGCCCTTGTAACAAACGGAAGTCCCACCATATGTAGAAATGGTGGAAAATTATTCCCAATAAGCATGACATTCGCCCCTGACTCTAGCTGCGCAGAGCCAATTGGAGCATTGGGATAGGACGTTCGAAGTCTTGGCTGCTAAGGAATAGAGCAAATTTGAGTACATATTTCTAATGTCCACGACTACCAAGCCAAGACATGCCAGTCAAGTCTCAAACCATGGTCTAGACCAGATACAAGAAGACTAGGTGACAAGAAAAACTCTCTAGCGCATATATTTTGTGCTGAGCCATCGGGTTTTAGAGCCGAAATTTACGCGGCGTATTAATGTATCTAAGACTTAGTGAGATCATGCCATGTATAATATCCAGCACTTTGAGGTTGGAGCTATAGTCTCTATTAAGGTTCCTCGAGAGGATAGAACCTCAACTGATAATAAGAGGCTATTTGCACGAATTCTAGAGGAGCCTTACCCTTATAGATACCCGCAATCATGCTACTCCCGAGTAACACCTCATAATTTACCAGCCTGCGCTAATCCACGTCATAGCATTTAGTTCCGCTAGATCCTTGCCCCAGAGCCTCAAAAGACGTTGAGCGAGCGAGGCAACGCAAAAGTAACAAACATAGTTACATTCTCATTTCCTAATATCAACTACATCACAACCACACCACTTCCTAATAGCAACTACACTGTAACCACGTTACTTCCTAATTACATGTCTACTGCTCCCATCTGCCCTCTACACCATAACCTAAATCTAATATCACGACTAGAAGAGATGTCGACCCCTTTTAGTGCGTCTTTAAGTAGTAGAGACAAATTTACCTTAACTTCACTACAGTTGCCTACTATTAAAATAAAAGCTACAATAATGTTGCTAACTCCCTAAAACGAGCTATAATGCATCGAGGCTTACAAATTTACTACCATTTCTTACGCTTATAAATTAATTAACTAGCAAGCACTCTACCTCCTTAAAGATACTTCACACAAGTAATATCTTCTCTTCTACCCCATTAGCGCCTTGCAATTCACTACCCTTAACAAAGGCCGCTTTAATAGGCGCTATATTATCCCTAAGAAAACATGACTCTCGTATAACACAGCTACTAGAACCTTAGTTGTTAAGCTAATAGCGTCACTAAAGCACGACACTGCTGCCCTTATCCTCTCGATGGAGATTAAGTCTAAGCTCGAAAGTTTCGGGGTACTCTTGTCAGCCTTCCTCCCCGTTAGCGCAGCGAAGCGCTAGGGCAAATATACAGCGAAGCAGCCTAACGCGTCATTTAAGCCTTCTTTCCGCGGCAAGTATGGGTAGCTAAGCTTAGTGATTAAGTTAGGCTTGTCGGAGTCGCTAGTGTAGCTGCGTCAGGATGTGGCGTGGTGGCTCACTAACTCAGACGAGCAGGTCTGAATCGCTCTCGTGACCTCTATTTAGAAGAATGATCGTAGCATTGTGGTGGAGGTGTAGGAGATGAAGGAATAGCAGCCGGATGAAGCAAGGAGGACGACTAGGTCGAGTTCCCAGCCTACTCCGACCCAGTTGCAGGAGATTAGGATCGAGAAGAACGGGAATGTGACGGGAGGGCTACTAGTGTTAGGGTTTGAGAGGATGTTGGTGAGGGAGCCGAAGGGGGGGGAGGGGGGTGTGGTGTTTCCTGCGGCGGAGCTGAGGGCATGGGCGGGACTGGTTTGGTAGGCTTTACAAGGGGGCCTGGGAGGGGGGATGTTGGGAGTTGATTACGGTGGAATATGGGTGAGGGTGAGGATTGTATCTCCCTAAGAACCGTTCTAGAGTTAGGCGAACCTGCACATCTTCAAAAGGCCATGAATAAGATATCGAATATGTTTCTGGGTCAACACTCTCTACTTTGCCCGTCTTAGGAAGCCTCATGGATAGATAGCATGGTTGAAGACTCCAAGGTTCCCTTTCTCGAAAACAACCCTCATTAGCGTCCGATGCATCGGCGGCTGCGCTAGTAAAGAGGCAGTTGGCGAAATAGTCCCCGACCCTCGAAGACTCAAAGGCCCACTCTTTGTCAGAGTCTTGGAGGATGCAAAGAGAGTCGATCCATAGAAATCTAATTCCCATTGAGCGAGTAACCAGAATGGCATCTTGAAAAGTGCGTGGAAGAGAGGCCATAGGGATAGCAATAAATCTTGAGTTAATAGATCTCGTGGTGGTGATTATTTTTGCGGTTCCCCAACCGTGGCTGAGAGTGATATACTGAGCTGCCTTTGACTTGTCAGACCCATCATATAATTTTGGTTCCACGCTTCCATCGCTAGGTCCAACATCTATGACCCGTTTCGGGAGATTTCCTATAACTGGTTTAGGGCAGGAACTATGGCGGTCGAGACATTCTCTAAGCCAGTACCTGGCACGCTTAAAATTGACTGCTGCCCGCGTGTTGTTCGTGTTTCCTGTCAGGCGTTGTAGTCACGGCAGTGACTTCAGCAAGTGTGTCAGCGATGATAATTAATTTAAATAGGATAAACAAAGCGTGTCTGCGGCTTACATTCCATGTGTTGGCTCATCCTGAAAGTAATGCTAATACCTCCAAGTTGTACATCAATTGAAAATGCTTCGTCATGTCGAACACCATGTGGCGCTGCATAAGTCTCCTTTAAATTTGACCGTAATGCTAGTCCCGAATCAAGATAATTTAGGGGAGCTGGTAGACTATTAAGAACCAGGTAGCAGAACGTACAGCCTTTAGACGCTGATTTCTGTACAGCCTCCAGGTTTTCGTGGTAAGTTGTCTTAAATCGTAAGCAACCCTGCTGGAATTCTGGTTTAGTGCCATCATGTCGCATGTTCATACATACTGCGCATTGCATACTGCTATATTAGACTGTCTTTGCAGACTTTGCTTGGCAGTCTGTCTGTCGAAGTGTTTGGTTAGTTTATGTGTAGTCGTCGCACGTCAGAGATCGCACTAGATGTAGTGGTGTAAACGGCACTTTATTACCCCTGTCTAGCAAGACGGCTCCGCAAAAACGTCAAGTTGTGAGAACGAGTGCCCTTAATTAACCCTTCTTGTAAGTTGTAGCCTAGGTAGGATAAGCAGTATGCATCGAGGCTGCCTTCAATTTCTATGTATAAATTTAGGCTGTGGCAGGCATATGTAGAAGTTCGCGTGACTTTCTTATATGAGTTCCCTAGGGACCATTGTTGAGAATCCAAACGCTCAAACAAGACTCAGGAGTGCGACGTTATATCGAGATGCAGAAGTGGTTTCTATACCGTACTATACACTGCCTCGGTCTCGTATCACACACACCCAGCCCCCTATCATACACCCCACCACGGCGCATATCATACACCCATCCCCCACCCCTCAAACCCAGACGCAACCCCCCTCTACCCCCTCAATCCAGGCATAAACGCCATCCCCCCTCCCTGCCCTCCACCCTCCGCCCTCCTCGACCAAACATGCTCCCTCAACCTCCCCAACACCTCACTCCCCTCCCACCGTCCCGGCACCGGCCGATACGCAGGCCTATACGTCCCCAGCGTCTGCGCCCACTCCCCCTTCGCAGGCTTCACTATCGCCCCGCCCTTCTCATCCGCCGCCGCCTTGCCATCCGCGGTAGGTGTGGGGGCGGACCCGGGCTCCTCGGGCTGCGTGGCCCAGTAGTAGATGTCCCAGTCGTTCTCGTCGAGGAGACGGTCGTACTCGGTCATTTGGGCGGAGGTCATGGTGGGGAGGTGTGCGTCGGCGAAGGTGGAGAGGAGGAGGTCCGCTTCGCGGATGCCGCGTTTGCGGGATTGGTCTGCGGATATATATGTTAGCTTGTGTTTCCGTCGTTCCCCGGCCCTCAACCTTCATCCCCAAAGAAAGAAAGAATGGCAAAACTCACAAACAAGCCTAGCCCTCATAGTCCCCTCATCCTCCCCAACCCTAACAATCGGCGCCATCGCCCCCTCCGCCCCCTCCAGCTCCCCAACCCCCAGCTCCCCAGGATTCTTCTTCCCATTCACCAATCCCTCCTGCCTACGCATCGACACGCAGAATGTCCGCGCGCTGCTGCTGCCGCTGCTGCCGCTGCTGCATAAAGGCAGCCGGCTCTGTATCGAGCGCCGTGGCGCTGCTGATGTGAGAGGGGCGCGGAGGGCGCGGAGGAGGGTGCTTGCGCGTGGGGCGGCCATGGTGTCGGGATGTGTGTGTTCGTAGGATCGATTCGTGGCCCGGCCTCTCGTTGCTCTGTCACTTCGCTCGTTCTCCCTTCTTTCAATCGTACAATTCGCGCGTATAGTATTGCAGAGCCGTTACGTCCCGAAGGCTTGCTTGCTTACCAACGCTCTACACTGGAGACGCGGACATAAAAGTCCCAGCCGCCGGGCTAGCCTCGGCTCGTGATGGCGGCGCTAGTATGTATTAGGTTTAGCGTATTTGAGCTCCTGGAGTTATTTCCGACGTCAACGGACGAACGTCAATGGAAAGGAGTGCGTATGGAATTGGGAATACGATGGCATAGGGCATGACACGATACAGCACGGGCAAGTTCTTAGATTTAAGTTTCGAATTTCATATTTCATCCCTGCCCACCACCTATTTCACTCACTATCCCCCTCATCAGATCTGCCAGCGTCTTCTGTACACCTCTCCTTCGCCCATTCTTTCTTCTCAGTTCTTCTCGCTCTCTCATCACCTTCGATCCTTTCCTCCTCATCCCTCCAAAAATGTCACAAAATGCATCGCACCCCCACCATCCATCCCATCCCATTCCAGTAAAAACATAGGAAAAAAATAACTAACACTAGACAGCACAGCACGTTGGTTTGTTCTCACAGAATAATGAAAATATGTCGAGTGTTCAGGTTGAAAAAAATACAAGGTCGGTTTGATTTGGTTGTTTCTCCCCGGTGACCTCTCGCGGGGAGGTAGATGCGCAGGTAAATCGATGTCGAGTATATCCAACGCCGCCTCCTTTTTGCCCACATAAAAGATGAGGCGAACTATAATGGACGATACGTTATGTAGGGCCTATAATATGACCGGTGTATAGTATGTTGTGAAAGCGTAGTTCCGAGTAATTCTAAAAACGCCAGCCGAAAAAAAATGCATTGCGATCCACACAACAAAAGTTTCGTGAAAGCGATTCCTCTAATGGTCGTAACCCGCACCACGCTGCCAAGGGCTATTATATTCGTTAGCTTTCCATCCACAGAAATATGCCGATCAAGGCGAAAGGGGAAAAAATGTTATCTTACCTCGCACCATTTGCCCCCTTGACACTCAACGGACTCGCCGTATTCGCCCGGTTATATGGCGGATTCGACACTCCGATGTTTCCTAATCCAAACGGCGTCGTCGGTGTAGCTCCCACAGGCGGCACGTCACTGTTGTGCCTCGACTCGGCGGTGTACGAACCGTTGTATACACGGCTCTTCTCGTCGTATGGGCTGGCGCCGCTCGGGAAGAGTGGAACCGACGGGTTAATCGGCGAGCGCGGTGGCTCGTGCGAGTTTGCCGTCGAGGGTGGTAGGGGCATGTCTGCGGGGTGACGGCGGTTGCTCTCTGCGTCCCAGGAGTCATCATCATCGAGGTCGAGTCCGGGCTTGTAGCCGCCCTTCATCTCTCCGCGAGCAGTGGCGCCGAGAGCGTCGAGCTCAGTGGTCAGCTGCGTCTGGGATTTGATGAAGGATGCACGGTCGTCGCCCATGGGTTGGTAACGCGTATCTGGGTTCTTGCGCGTGGCGGCCAGAACGGTGGAGACGATGACGAGGATGAGCAGGACGAGGGCAAAGATGGCGTTAACAACGAAGAAAACGACACCGAAAACACCAGTGACAATGGCGGGCTGGTTGAAGACGGCTGAGAAGACGAGCAGGCAGATGGCGTTGAAGAAGTTCATAGAGCAGATTGAGATGTTGACTGTGTTGGTGCTCTTGTCCATCCATGGCTTCATCACGGATGCAGCAATGAGAACGCCGGCTTCGATGATAAGGAGTCCGACCGCCTGTGCGGTGCCGCTGCCCTGTCCGAGCGCAATGAACATGCCCTTGACGAGGATGTACACCAGCGTCGGGATAATGTAGTAGTAGGCTGTCGCGCGGAACTGGACGTACAGGAATCCCCACTTGTTCAGAGACGTTGGGTCCGAGTAGAGGATGTAGGCTGGGTTCTTGTGCATGGTCTTTGAGCGCTTCGCAATCATCACCACCTTGAACGCGGCCCAGGCAAGTGTTCCGCCCATTCCGAAAAAGAAGAAGACGGCCAGGACAACCTCGGCCGGGGAATCGACCTTTGTGAACTCCCAGAGGCAGAGAATGGTCATCTGTGGGAAACCAATGAGAACCATGCGGAACATGATGCCCTTCAGAACGACCTTCCAGCCGTTACGGAACTCCTCGAAGCGGGAGGTCTTCATCCACTTCTGCTTGACGGCCAGCTCGCAGATGCCCTTGAAGGCGGCGACGCCGAGGACCGTGAAAACTACAAAGATGGTGAAGAACATAAGACCGGTGATGAACAGATTGGTGGCCTCCATGTCAGCACGGAACGCTACTCTGTCCATACCTGCAACGGTGTAGGTGCCCGACGCAGCGTCCATGGCGTTCTCGTTGTTTGAGCGGCGGAAAATGGATGTCGCCTCGGAGGCAATCTCCAGCGAACGCTTCTGGACCTGGACGGAGTTGGTGGTAAGCGTGTTGAGGATAGTGGCTGGGGTGCCGCCCGTCGACTTCTGGTACCACGTCGCGATGGTCTGCATAAAGTCGACGCCGATGATACCCATGGTCCACTGGAAGTTCTGGGTCCACGACTGAACAATAGGTGGCAGCGGGACGGCCGTGAGACCGACCATGGCGATGGCCTGGAAGTAGCTGAAGAGAGAGAGCGCGTACGCGGCAATGTGCGCCGCGGTGTTGTCGTGGCCCAATCCAGCAACGACGGCAGACACGACGAGCGCCAGACCGGCAACCACGGCGGTGGCCCAGCTGACACCCTTCTGCTCAACGGTCTTCCCGTTCGAAAGACGTGCCTCCACACAGGCCTTGATATTGTCAGGGTTCGCCTTAGAGGCGATCTTGATTCTCACCGTGGCATCGAGGTCGGGGATGGTGTACGCAATAGACGGGATCTGGCTCACGACATCTTCGTCGAATACGAGATTCGAGGTGATGGTGATGGGACCGGGCTGCATGTGGCACACGCCGGCCAGCTCTTTGGACGCGCAGGGGTCGATGTCGGTGTCGAAGATCGTGTATCCGTAGGCGGCACCCTCGACGTGGAGGGTGAAGTTTCCGGTCAGGGAAGTGATACCCGTGACATCAAAGGTGATGGTGCGGTTATTAGGCGTGAATACGACATTAAACAGACTGGCTGTGAAGTTGGAATTCTCAATACAGGTGTTGAGAGATGTGGAAAGGAGGAGCCGCTCGTCTGCCACGGCCGTCCCCGCGAGGAGCGAGAGGGTTGTGACGAGGGCGGTTAACGGGGAGAACCCTGCGAAGCGCATGCTGGGTGGTTTCTGTCGTCGACGACAAGTCGGCACCAGTATGTGGTTGTTGTTGTTGGATATTCGGTAATCGGTATCGGGAGTCTAAAATCAGACCATTTAAGACCTCGTAAAGTCTATTTTCCGTGCGCCCTCGGCTGATTCCCTTTATTAGGCCTCGCAAGTCGTACAGTATATATATGAAAGGTCGGATTCAGCGATCGAGATGGTAGAAATGGGCGGATTGTCGTATATTTTGGAAGTTGATCGCCAGGGGTCGCGGCACTGTCGGAGATGTGCGATGAGCGAACGAACGGTAAGGGTCCTGCCTGTGCCACGAGAACGAGTGTGTATTGCTGGTGAGAAGAGCGATAGAAATCGGCACAAAGTCGTTCGGAGAGGGAGAGGAAGTAGCGGCGGTGAGGTTGAGGGTTAAGAGGGAAGTGAGGTCGTGGAAGAGAGAAAGAGGGAGGGAGAGTATTAGGGAGTGGAGTTGTTACAGGGTGNAGGCCGGGGCAGGACTGGACTGAGATTGAATTGTAGCAGTACTGGGGTATAGGAGGTACCGAAGTATGGGACAATACGTAGTAAAGGTACTTCTTCAGATGTTAGTGTTGGTGGGTGGGAGAGGAATAGCGCGTGTCAATCGTCAGAAATCTTGGCAATCTTGGCACAAACGGGGGTCTTTCTCTGCTTGGGAAATGCTGCAAAGGGTAGTTGTTGACGTTCTGGCCTGAGGTGTCGACGATATCCTAGCATTGTTTGCATGTACTCGTCTTGACAATTTTTTAACATTACGGCTGTGGTACGTGGCCATACAGATGCACACAACACCATCATCTTGAGCAGGTAGTCTAGTATACGGTCTGGACGGACTACGGAGTGAGCAAATTACGGGCGTCGTATTATCGATCGAGTTTAATATTGCGCTCGTATACTAAGTTGCTTACTGCAGTCGTCGGCAGTGGCAGAGTGTGCCGCGTACTGCAAGGTAAGACAAATGATGTGGGCGAGTACTCCGTAGAGCGTGCAAGTACCACTCCTCTACCCGCCCAGCTGCAGCAACCAAGCCCGTCGTCCACTTGGCTTTTGGGCTGGTGGTCGTCGTCATCGCCCCTCCACTTTGTCGTTCGTTCTGCACAGCCTCGTTCGGTAAGGTACTTGCAGGTCACTACTCCAGTATGCCAGTCTTCTGCGTACCTGCTGCACATCACACAAGCAACCACAGCAACCACAGCAACCACAGCAACCACAGCAACCACACAGCAAACAGAGCAAAAAATGAAGAAAACACTGAAAAACACCGCCAAAACCGGTTCACAGTGCAGCACTGGGAGGGACTACACTACCTACATCCCCGGAATGTAGAGTACAGTACATGAAGCGCGGGCCATAGCTTAGCCTTTCAACACGAGATGTCCAATACACCTGAGTCCGCTACGAGGCGCGGGTACCAAAGTGCTGACTGGACCATATCCTGGACATGGACATTCCTTCTTTATCTCTAGCCGATTGTTTATTCAGTCCAGGGTACATCCCAATACGACTGGCAACCATCGCTTCCCTCCGTCTGCGTCTGTCTCCCGCCTCCTGCCACCTGCCACCCTCACCGGACCTCCTCCCCTCCGTATTAAACGCGTATAAATGCTATTCATAGAGTCTTCGGCACTCTAGACCACCGTCCAGCCACCCATCAACCTCTCTCCCTCTCCTCACGTGCCTCGTCCCGCCCAACCCCCAAACAAACTCAACACACCCTCTGTCCCACCACCGCTGACCCAGCACAACCACCCGCCCCGCCAATCTTCGCCAATCTTCGCCCAGCTTCCCTCCTCCTACGCAATCTCCGCTCCACCCCGCCCCGCCGCCCTTCCCCGTCCTCCTCCACCACCACAACTAACTACATCCCATCCCCCACCCCACCACAACGCATCCCTTGGCCGCCCTCTCCTCCCTCACCAGCGACTCCGCCCCAAACCCACCCTCCCCGACTCCATTAGCGCCCCCCTTGCAGTAGAGTACAGCTCCAGCGCGCGTATCCAGTACCTCCCACCCCGCC
The DNA here is from genome assembly GCA_001630595.1 of Pseudogymnoascus sp. BL308. Lineage (NCBI taxonomy): Eukaryota > Fungi > Ascomycota > Leotiomycetes > Thelebolales > Thelebolaceae > Pseudogymnoascus > Pseudogymnoascus sp. BL308. The sequence continues at coordinate 41,963 of LMYD01000146.1, read as the reverse complement.
AAGCTCTACGCACACAAAAAGGTACCTGTACACACCGTTTCAAAAAGGTCGATCCCCGATCGACTGTGCTTCGTGCGGTCCGCCAGTGGTGGTGCTCGTGGTGGGGGAGGCGGCGCGTGTACGTACCTGCGTCTTTGCTTGTTGAGCGCATTGAGCGCGAAAGACGACTGGGAGGGGGAGGGAGTACAAAGGATGTAAAGTTCTGAATGGTGGCCGGAAGGATTCGAACCAGCGTCTAGCTCCGAGTACTTTATTGATGAACAAGGGCCTGGCTGGCTGGCTCGATGGAGTATGGGGATAAGAGCTCATCAGCCGCGGTGATAGTGGAAATTGTAGGTCACGTGTTATCCTTTCTTTCGTTCGCATATTTTACTGTTGCTCGACATTCTGAAGAAACTATATAGGACAGTTGAGATCAGATTTTATAGTAAGATGGCCGAAGTGAGTATACTGTGGGCAAAGTTGAAGGCATGAATTCCTGTCGCTGTAACAGCTGGGGTAGGTCACTATAGTATGATGGATAAAGTGAGTATACTGTGGGCAAAGTTGAAGGCATGAATTCCTGTCAGTATAACATCTCGGGTAGGTTGTATTGGAAAGAGATAGGCGAGCGGGGAAAGTATGATGTGAGAGAGAACGCTGGTTTTGAAGGTGAAAGTGGGGTCAAATAATTATAGGCACTCAATATTTGTGAATATAATTGAAAAAATATATAATCAAGGGGGGAGTAGCTTAGACTTGAGAAGAAATTATTTTAATCGTCGAATATATTATTTATTTATATTTCTAAATATTCCGAGCAATAAACTCTTCGACACCTAGCTAACTACTAGCACAACGGCGACATGCATAATAACATGTAGTGCAACAGAGCAGTTAGCATTGTGCGCAAGTGTGTATCTGAATATGTGTTCATGGCCATCTTTTGGATTTTAAAACGAGCTACCTAAAATACATCATTTCGGCATTAGCTCCACCCTCTACCCGTTCCACCACCTTTGAAACAACCTCGTTGTTAAGCCATACTTTTCCTACGATCTCAGCTAGTCCCTCTTCCTGATCTCTAACCAAAAATGCACCTGATACGCCTGCGAATACGGCTAGCTTGTCCCCCATTTTGGTATTCATAGGGCCGAGTCCATATAATTCGCTGTCCGTCCGAAACAACACTCGCCCATCCAAAGACTTTATCATCGCATTCTTATCGTCCAGGGTCTTCTGATTTATCCTTTTTTCTATCCCGGCCCATTCCTTCCTTATCTCGTTTGTTCTCTTCCTACTATCATCTATATCGTCTTGTAGTTCTTGCTCAAGATTCTGTTTTGACAGCGGGGAGAATTCTAGGCCTCGTTCCCACTTGGTATATGCAATTTGCGCATTTAATTGTTTAATCTGTCTAGGGCAATCATCAACCTGGCTTTGTAGAACATTAATTTGCCTAGAAGTTCGCAGCATGTGTGCTACATCTTCTACTACTTTAGGGATTTTTTTGGTGTGCTGGGCTTGCAAAGCAAGCTCCAAAATGACCTTCAGCGAAGAGAGGGACAAATCCGATATTATGTCGTCGACTTCCTGCATGGTAATAAAAGGAACCCGGGTCGTTGGATCATGATATAAATGATTAAAGATTTCCAAAAACTGCTCGGCCACTGTGGGCTCGCCATCGGAGTGAAAAAATGAATCCATAATCTTCTGTCGCATGTTTCCCAGCTTGAACTTTCCATCTCTCCGAGTCATTAACATACGGTCAGTAGAAACAGTAGTGATATATTCAATGCAGTCAACCACGCCAACAGTCAATACTCGTATAGCTAGGATGCCAGCAAATACTGAACATTCTGACGGGCCAGCAGTGAGGCTATAAATGCCAGTCTCGCGACCGTAAATACCAGCGTCGTTTGTACCAGAATAGGAAAAATCAGGAACCCAAGATGGTAAATTCATCTGTGTACGTATGGGGAAAATGTTATAAATATCATTCCATTGCTCCACGCAGAGAAGATAAGCGGCCGTCCTAGTGTACAACGTGCTAGTCGAGAGTTTATAATCGGCAGTGAAAATCGTTCTGATAGGCTCCATCATGAACGACCGCAATGCAAAGATCTTATCCCGGGCATCACAAGCGTGTGTGGAGTTGTTGTCTGCCTCCTCCTGACTACCATCATCCAACGTAGCTATATCACGAAAGATTGATGAAAATCCGACCTCGCTGATGCCATCCCGATGAGGGACATCCAGCGAAACCAAACTCATACTCCACTGCACTAAATGACGATGTCTCTGTCGCCAGCCTCAAGCAAGAACTGGAGTGGTTTTGTACCTAGAGATATTATAAACAATCCAGTTGAAAACTTGAAGTATATCAGGTCAAGTCCATTTTGCTATTGCGAAAACTACTCTTATCTACCTGTAACAAGCGCATTATGCCATCCTTACTCGTGGCCCCATTGAGGAGACGAGTTGAGAACGTCAACCATAGAGTGCACATAAACCCCTAGTCAACCATAACAGATAATGCGAACTCCTGCGAGCGAGCCGCTCAACACGATATGCTGCATTCCCAACTATCCTAAGGTGATCTTGCCCTTGGTTTTCGCCTCGATGTCCTCAACAATCTCATGGGCCGACGTAATAAACCCGGTCTCCTTGTGAGAATCCATTCCAATCACCATCCCAACCCATGCCCCCTGAAGATCGAAAACCATTGATCCCGAGTCTCCAGCGTCTGCGAATTGACGGCTTGACGCCTGTGTGAATGCCTCGAATTCCATAGACTTCATCCCATTCTGCCAATGAACTAAACGCTTCTTTTCCGCAACCTGGCCAACTGTGATTCCGGTCGACCGGCCCTTTTTCGCTACCCATGATTCAGGGGTGAGCTTCTGGATCCCAGAGACCTTATCCCCAGGCCCGGCCTTGTAATTTTCAAAATCCGGGACCAAGAATTCTTCACCAAACGCAGACGGTAGTGGCAACACATTCTCTGTAGCATCACCTGGCCCAGGAGAAGTTAAGGCGATAAGCGCCCAACCCATCCGAGTCTGGCTATCATTGAGACGCATACCAGATGAGAATGCCACGTGGCCAATACTGCTCGTAGGAGTAAACCTCGACCTGATGGATGCGCGGATCGATGCTAGCTGCCCATTCTTATCCTTGCCGCCTTCAATATCCTCTGTGAGCCTCTGTATGGTATAGTCGATATCCTGCCGTGACGGCCAGTTAATGTCAATGCGGCGGTCGACCTTGCGCCCATCAAGCCCAACCCCTAGCCTATCATTATCCCGTCTTCCCTGGGGATCTCCGGGTGAAATAACGTGGTGGCACGTCAGTACTCCCTTCTGCGACTCTGCCTTGTCATGTGCCTTGAAGTGCACGACGGGTCCTATACTCCCTGATCCTATGGTACTCAGCATCGGCCCAATGGAGGCGCCATTCGCCGGAGATGCAGGTATTCTCCCTTGATACCGAGCAGAGCCTGTGAGCATATGTTCAGAGGGCGTGGCGGAAGGAATGTTGAAGCCAGGAAGGATCTCGAGTGCGATTTTAAAATTACGGGCAGACTCGACCGATTCGATAGCTTCGTGAAGCCGCTCTTCAATTAAACCCCACATCGATACCGACTTCGGTTCGATAAATATAATGATTGTGGGATTTCCTGATTCACTGTAGGCGTCATGGCGCCTCCGAGAGTGGAACGCAATGCTTGTCCATGTGCTAGGACAGCTCCTCTCCACCTCGGCTTCAATAGCCGGCGAGATCTCAGAAAGTATCGTACAGACTTCGTGGTCTCGAATTGGCAACGACACATCAGAATACATGTTCTCGGGATTTCGGATTTCCACACGGAATTTCACGTCCACCACCGACTCTTCAATCATACCGTAGATATGGTTAGCAGCTGCCTCCCATTGTGCCGTGTTCACATCAAGCGTTGACAGAATAATTGTGTCTCTCGCCGTCTCAGGAAAACCTCGTTGCCACATGTAGTAGGCGTTGATCGTTTGACAAGAGATCCCAAATGAGCTTGCGGCCTCTAAGATGCTGTCGAAGAGCGTCTCTGCGATGTCTTGGACCTTCTCTGAGCACCTCTTCGAGTCGTAAGGCGCTGGGGTTGGGAGTTTGAAAGTAGGCGCCACGCGAAAAGCATCCTTGCTAGCAGCAAATTTCTCGACTGAGCATGCACTGGCTTGAGAAGTGTTAGATATATAGTTAAGACGGGCTATAACAGACTTACTGATGGGGTCGAAGTCTTCGATCGAACTGCTCGACTGATATCTGCGCTTTCTGCATGAGACTCCCATTTTGGGGGAGGTCTGAATCGTTGAAATCGTTATATGACAAGTATTCGATGCCAAATATGAGTAGAGTGCTGGATAAGAAGTGTTCTGTGTCGAATATGAGTCGTGAAATATCGGAGTCGTAATAAGTGAGGCGTGAGAACCAGAACTAGAAAGGTGGGAGAGGCTACACGTGATATTTATAGATTGGGAGGTTAAATCTTTAGGTTTGGCACTATTATACGCTATTTCGCGCTACTTCGCGCTATTATCCATTATTAAAAGGTGTCAAAGAAGGTTGCCTTTAATACGATATGCAGGCACAAAGGCAATTCAAATCCTTTATGTTGTTACAAAAACTATATTTAATGGCAGATTATATTATTTCCATTTATGGATATAATCCTAAGAAGTAAACATATTCTAAAATCGGAAATTAATTAACTCCCATTATAAACCTAATAACGTATTTCACAAGCGAGTGGGCCACACAAGTGAGTGGGCCACGAAAACACCAAAACGCGACTATTACAATTACTACTACACTACTACCCTATATTACAACCCTTATTCAATTGCAATTGATTCCTGGCGCCTCTCACACGTACGAGCATTATGCCCTATATTACCACATGTGCCACATCGCCGCTGTCGGCCTGTAGAACCCACCTGCCGAGTAGTCTCACTTGCTACCTCCGTACGGAGTTGAGCATCAACCTCAGCACTCTAAAGAATATCCTCTCCCTCTTGTACAGAGAGACTGCCCCCTTGCATTATACGCCTCTTACGCTTCCTTTCCCTCCTCTTTTTCTGTTCATTTATAGCCTATAGAGCCTTAACTTCTGCCTTAAGCAGAACTATAGAGTGCATCATCATTTCCGCCCCTTTAACAAGGCAGCTAATAGCATCATTAATTGAGGTAGGAGAGCTGTTCTAATGTCGTACGATGCGGTTCTTAATGTGCTCTGTTTGAAAGTTAAGCTCCCTTATAGTTTGAGGAGTCTTTGAAGTCTAATTGTTACTCTTAACTATAGGAGGAGTTAGAGTCCTTAAGCGTAGATTTAAGTAAGAGAGGACATTCTACGGCTCGTACGGAACTAGCCCTGTAGATTAGAATCCACTCTTAATGTTCTACTCTGTAAATGTAGCTTTGAATGCTTCTTTGAATGTAGAGAGAAACTCAAGCTTTGTAATATGATTTAGCTAGTTCCGTACGAAGGTTTCAATCTACTTTCCGTACGAAAGCTTTAGTGGCGTAAAGCAGCTTACATTAAGAGGCTAAAGAATGTGCAACGAGTGTAGTGGCATACAGAGGGTAATTATCTTCTGTTTTATGTAGTAGTGTTGAAATTAAGTAGAGAGGTGGCTCTCATGTCCGTTAAGAATAAGAAGGCGATAGGTTCTAATCGTACGAGCATTTGTATGTTAATCGAAGTGTTAAATTCACTCGTACCTAATTGAATTTAAAGTCCACCTATTCTCACTTAGTGTAATCACCTAATCGTCTAGTAATCCTAAGTCCTTGTACCATGTAGAGAGGTGATTCTACGCCTTAAAAATGATGAATGGCGGGAGTGCCCATCCGTACGAATTAACGCCTTAGATAATTAACACCTACTCTCTATTCCCTAGCTATATAGTCTTCAGACGGCTCTTTGCTTCCGAGCTTGTAACTACCTTTGTAGTAGCAATAACTCCCATTGCGAAACCCGCTTCATCAAAGTTATAGATGTCCTGCTCTAAGATGCCGTATTTTACAACTATGTTCCGTATAAGAGAGAACTACCCTTTAATTATCTTTAGATCTTCACATTTTGCTCGTTTATAGTCATACTTCCGACTAAACTTTACTTTGAGTTCCGTACGACGCTTAATGAAGTTAGTAGTCTAGTTCTTCCTAATAGGACTCTTGCCTCGTTTAGAGAGTAGTAGGTCTGCCATTTCTTACATAGCTTGCAGCTAGGGCGGAAATCCACGTGAATCTAGGTCAAGAATATACCGAACGAGAGCTGACTCTTCGTACGGAGTCAAATTCTGTGATTTAGGAATAGAATCGCGTCGGGAAGTCATTCCTTTAATTCGTTAATGTAGTGTTGTTCAAGGGATATCATACGATGCTGTAGCTACTCGAACACTATGAAACTAGCCTTGTTTAATTGCTTAGATAGCTTGTAGTATTCTATCCTCTTGATTAGAGGATTTAGCTTGTGTTAGTTGCAGCATGTTGACTTTTGTCAGGTTGACGCGTTTTGGTGTTTTCGTGGCCCACTCACTTGTGTGGCCCACTCGCTTGTGAAATACGTTATATTAAAGTTGGTATACCCAACACCCCCATCCCAGAGCCATCCTCAGCTCTTATTAGACTAGGTATCCACTATCATCCTCGCTCCATGAAACCAAGTTGAAGTGAACAGAGCAGTTCGGCGACCCAGGTCAAATAATGACGCGAACGCACGAAACAGAAGGATGGATCTCGACGAAGAGAGAGAGACGATTCAGGATATAACAGAGGATAATCTCAATGCGGGTTCGACGATCCAAGACAGAATAGAATATGACCTCGACGGGGTTCGGCGACCCTGAGGATAACACAACGTATGTTTACAACATTGACAACGACAACGGGCTCAGCAGCCCCATCCAAAAACCCAAAAATCCACAAAATCGTCACATTCACCATCAAACATCCAACTTCTCTCTTTCCTGCTCCTCACTCCGCCTCTTCTTCCTTCCCCTCTCACCACGTTCCCTCGCCCAGTTCGCCGACCCGCCCCTCCTGCGACGCTGACACCTCAAAATCATAACTATCACTGCGATCCATACCAAAACCGTAACCCCAACCCCTAAATTCTTCAACTCCGGCGCTGCATCCCCGACACCCTTGTACGTCGGGAATCGTGCACCCCCAGCCGCCTCCTCCGCATGCGCCTGCGCCGGGTCATACGAACTGTGATCCAAATACGGATTCCCACCTCCATCATCCTGCACCGCAACCCTCGCCCTCGCCGCCGCCTCCTCAACACCATTCTGCCTCTCTGCCTCCCTCAGCTTCGCAACCTTTGCAATCTCCCTCGCAGCCTCCACCCGATCCGCAGCACTCACCCGCCCCTCCCCAGCATGCCATCTTTGCTCCTCCTCCTTGACCCCCTGCCCCGTCTGCGCTGACGCATGCGCCTCCAACGGCGACGGTGGCGCACGCTTGCTGTGATGAAGTTGGGTTGGAGGCTGGTAGTCGATGTCTTTGAGGGACGCAGCGCGGTCGGCAGCCTTGCGTGCGCGTTCCGCCTCAAGCTGCTTGGCGAATCTGAGGCGTCTGAGGGTGCGGGCACGAGCCTCGCGCTGTTTTCTGAGGCGGCGCGCTCTTTGGCGCTGCTTCCTTTCCCAGGATAAAGCGTCCTTGCTCATGGATTTGTGGGCCATTTCGCGCTCTTTGGAGGAGAGGCCTGTGGATGGGATGGAATCGGCGGAGGTGGGGGCTGTCAGGGCCGCAGCGGAAACAGCTTCTGTGATAACTGGGGTCGATTCTCCAATTGTTCCTCCCGTTGGTGCAGCTGTAGCGGCGGACTTCGTAGTGCCGAAAATCGACTTAGGGGTGGTGGATGGCGGTAGAGCTGGCCCGAGTGATGCTACAGTTATAGTCTCAGAAATAAGGTCGTCCACGCCGGCTTCGCCCAGAGTGGATGGGGAGACAGGCTCCATTGGGGCCATATCAGCGGCAGGCGCGGCTGAAGCATCTGCCCCTTCTGGAACGTCATCTTGGGAAGGTTCGACCCGGCGGCGGTAGATGGTAGATGGGAACCATCCGTAATGGTTACCATGACGAGCAGTTGATTTGTCAGAAGCTGGGGTAGCTTCAGAATCATCGATAGCCGTAGCATTGCCAGCATTTCCATTAGCTGAGGACTCTGTGGACTTCTCCTGAAGGTCCTGAGAATCCTCGTGTTCGCCTTCGTCACCTGATTCACCCTCCGCACCTTCCTCGTTCTCTCCTCCATCCGAGCCATCGTCCGCGCCTTCCTCTTTTTCATCGTTCCCCTGTGGTTTACGGGTGGCACCTGCCACAGTTATGGTGTGCTCCACCGTCTTGAAGTTAGGGCTTAATTTTCGAGGAGCTCCAACTACCTCCTTACGAACTTCCCGCATATTGAAGCTGCAAGCATTGTTGAAGTCGGCCATATAGGCTTCGAATTCACCCACATCGCGGTTTCCAATTCCACGGAGGCCCTCGTAAAACTTTTGTTTGGGTTCTCCGGGGGTGACTCTGGCAGCTCTGAACAATCTGAGAAGTGTCAGAATTGGGGGGACCTTACGCTCACCATCATCAGATTCGTTGTCTGCGATAGTGCTTGTCGGGGTGATATCATCATCTGCTTCATGAGCACGCGCCTTACGGCATAAGTCAGCCGCAGCGCAAGGAATGTCAGGTGCACATAGTTCAGCAAGTTCGCAAGGATCAACTGGCTTAGCGGCTGGCTTTCTGAGAGGAAGAGCGAGTCCACAGTCCCCAAGTCCGGGAAGGCCCTCCAATAGTTCGACCTTGATCTTCTCAGTGGCCGGGTTCCCCTTCACGGCGAAAAGAACTTTATCCACGAGCTCCTCACGAGCTGCCTCGTCCTGGGCTTCGTAGGTGTCCATGGGAAGGTTGCTAAGCTCATCGAAGACCTCGCGGCCCAAGACGACCTTAAGGACTCTGTGGATTCGGCGTGGGTCCTCGGGGTTAGTTGGTGCCTCCTCGTTGTAGCTGGTTATACCTGGCAAGCCCTCCATGACTGGGAGATTTGGGCCCTTGATGGCTTCCATCAGGTTGTCCATGAAGGCGGGATCAAAAAAGCTAGGTGCGTCGTCTTCCCCGTCTTCCTCTGGCTTCTCACCAGATACCTTATCCGTCCCCTCCCTTTGCTTCTTACTTGCCAGCTTTTCCGCCAGCTTTTCCGCCAGCACATCCGCCACCTTACCCGCCACCTTCTTTCCGAGGTCGCCAACTATCCCTATTTTGCTGATGCGGCTCTTGAATCTTCCAGACTTCACAGCAACGACCTTTTTGTCTGTATTAAGCTTTTCATCCTGGTGCCCCTTCTGGAAAATATCAAACTTGCGCGCCCTATCGTCCTTGGCCGTTTGAGCCTCCCGGAATCTTTCTTTGCGCTCGGCAACCGCCATTTGCCATGCCTCTCTGTCTTTGATAGCTTGCTCTTCTGGTGTCAATTTTAACCCCTCCTGTGGAACCTGTGGATCAACCGGCTCATTCTGCTCAAAAGTCTCATCATCAGCCCCTTGACCTTCTTGCTCAACCGTGTTATCAGCACCAAGAGAATCGAAGTTTGTGACTCTATCCGCCTCATTTGGCAATGAAGCTTCGTCGTCGGCCACCAACGTGCCTGGGTCGCTTGGGGTTTCTTCGGCGGATACTGGCGCCGGCTCTTCAGTTTCTGGCTGTTCGGTTGCTACTGCAGATGCTTCCTCCGCACCCGCAGAGTTTACGCCCCATTCACCGTTGGGCTCCCATCCACCGTCAGTGGCATCGTTAGAATCCCATTCGGCGTCATGCTCTCCGTCATATTCCCCATCATATTCCCCATCATACTCCCCATCATACTCCTCATAATATTCCTCATCGTATTCCTGTTGCTCTTCGGTCTCCCACGGCTCTTGCGCAGCCCTGAGACTGATACGTCTAGGTGCCATGGTATATAAATACCGAAAGCACCAACAGAAATTGTATGAAGTGAGATTATCGAATTTGAAGTGAGAGTTAATACCACTCGAATACTTGAGAAGTAAATCTTCCGAGATCCTAACGTATGTGCGGAAATGGGAAGATGAAACGGAAGGAGAGAAATTTCAACGCCACGGGGGAAAGGTACCGTAATAAAGTAAAGGCACCACCCTCTCTGGCGTTGGGTGTGGTTCCTGGCTATATTCTGGCCTGGTGGAGCCCCTCGCGCTAATGCTCGCCATTGATATTTGAATTTGACGCCGGTGAAGTTGAACGCGCTAATGCCCGCCGCCATCATGAGAACTTGACGCTTGACGCCAATCAAAACTTGACCCTCTGATATTGTCGAGCTTTAAATCTGGTTTGGGAGGAATCAAAAACAGAAACTATGAAGGTACAAAGAAACTTAACTTACATTCAGCTCGCGTTAATAACGTATCAATAACAGCCTTGAAACACTGATATGTCTAAGACGGCCAAGAAGCTCAATATAGACTTACTACTTTCGGCACTAATATAGTGTCCTCCAATGCACTTGCTTTAGAGGACGCTAACAAGCTGTGGGTATGGACTGGAAATTGTGGCGTGAGAATGTGGCACTGGAACCTCGCCGTCGTCAGATTAAATTGAAGCTTCTTGGATCTTATTTGTGGGTATCATCATCATCGCCTACTCTATGGCCTCAGCAAGGGGTCTATGCCCCTAGTTTGACTCATGCCCTATTACTCATCCGAGCCTCTGCCTCAGAAACTCCGCGAATATCCCAATATCTTCGCACGTCTCCAATATCCTTCCTAGATCATCCACAGCCAGAGACTTCGTCTTGGTGGTCTCAGTCATGCCACCCCCATCGGGAAGAATGTTCTGCGAGACGACACTAAGCGCACCGTTCGATTCGATCCCCACCAAAATGTCCGCTATCCTTGGGCCAAGGGGGAAGATTATCCTCAGACTTGGTCCTGGCTGAGTGTATAAGCTGACATCGACGGGTATTTTCGTAAACTGTAACTCTTTATTCTTGTCGTTTGCCTCGGCCATGAAGGCATCAAAGTCGTCCTTCACGGTGCTCTCTTCTCCAGGCACATCCTCGGCCTCCGTCTTATGGTCTGATGTATATTTTGACCCAAAGCTTCTTTCGAGTAGCGTAGATAGTCTAGTGTACTGTCTCAGAATGGGCAGCATTTGTACCAGCTCCCTTGGATGACTGAACGGCACCTCCGTTAACGTTAGAGCGTACTCCACTTTGGGAATAGTGAGTGTATTTGTGTGGCGCTGTTTCTCGTGCTTGCCTGCACTGTTATACACGCTGACCAGTTGCTCCTTCCGTATTCGTCGGTGGGCACCATCTGGCTCGCTCGGTTCCGCGGTTTGGGGTGGGAAGGCAAGAGCGTCGAATGCCGCTAAAGCATCCGGTTCAAGCTGCGCGCCGGTCGAGTCGTAAATTTGCATAGCTACGCTGTACGGCAAGGTTAAGGGCGGGCTGAACTTTGCCACAAAGCGCACATCAGGGAACTTTTGATTGGGTAGCTGGCCCGACTGTTCAATGCCTTCCATGCCACTATCGTCCTTCTGATCGGGGTCGGACGGGAGAAGAATGTTTGGAGGATCTTGCCAGTCTAGGACGACATCGGAGGCTGAGAGGAGGACGTCATCATCCGTCGGATTGGATTTCACAACAGAAGGTGAGATCCATGCCGACGAAACGCGAACGGGAGGGTAGACCATGGATGAAGACTGGTCACATTCAAGAAGGAGCGACCACGTTTTGCAACCTTCTCCTTGTGAAGTAGCGTGCCTCTCTTGCCAGTATTCCAAGCAGAGTCCGACACTACCATGAGCATTCATGGCAGGTCGGCCGCTCTTCTTCAACAGCGCAGCCTTCACGATTTGCTCCTGAGTCTTGCCTGACATCGCCTCCTCCTCCGTCAGCCTGGCGACTTCCCACTTGTGTAACCTCTCTAAGCTGTCAAATATTCCGGTAACTGCTTCGTGACAATTCAGCTGGGGCATCACACTGAGCTTGTCCAATCTCGCCATCCTATCCAGGTTCCCCGCAAATCGATCCACCCGTTTCGTCAACACAGTTTCGCCTTTGCCGAGCTTCAGATCATTGAGCAGAATCTTCCCCGCATGGTCTGCATGTCTCGTCACACTCTCTGGGCTCTCCGGGAATCCAAGAGTCACCGTCTCAACGACGTTATCCGTGAACTCGATATCGATCGACAGTCCAGTCCCAGCGATAATGAGGGTCTTTGACTTCCCTCCCCTCCCCATCCCGGTCTCCCATAAACACTCCAGCCCCACTGATCTCGCCAGCCGCTCGATGCCATCGTCGCTGACCCGACCTTTCACTGCCTTCAGGGTATCAACAATCTGCATCAACTTCCTTCTCTTCCGCTCATCCTCATCAAGCCGTCCGATCCCTTGTAGCCCGCCCAGTCCACCTCCCAAGCCTCCTGCAAGCCCCAACCCCCCACCCAGATGTCCCAGCCCACCTCCCAATCCACCAGCCGATGCATCGAGCCCCAAGTCTCCCAGCGGCAGTGTCGCCAACGCCGCTGCTGTAGTCGGGCTGTCAAAATTTATCCCGCCGAACGAAGAGGCTGTCGGGTGCCCGTACTGATTCGAGTTCGCGGGGCTCTTCTTGTACTGCTGAGGCGAGAGATTGACTGATTTGCTTGCCGAGAAGGACGTAGACACAGGTGGTGTCAAGCCTGCCCCGAGGCCGGCGGGGTGCTTTCCGACGGGCGTCGGAGTAGCCATTGGACAAGCTCAATGATTCGAGGTGTCGTCGAATTGGAGATCGCTTCGCTGCGCTTGTTGACGTTTGATCGTGAACATTCGACCCTGTGTCGCGTCAATCGCTTATGGGGAGCCGACGCGTGGATGGTGGCCTTAGAGACGATCTGTAAAACGAGGCTATTTATCCGAGAGTCTCACTCAATTCGTAGTTGTAGCTGGGGCGGTATTGGACGGTTTCATGGGTGTTGTTCACACTAAGGTGGAGTGTACGAATTGTTCAGCCTTGCAAACAGGCTGGCCAATGCGCTTTGTTTTATTTCAACGTCACCTCGCCTGTCTTGTAATTCCGTAAGTTCAACGCCGGCCACAACAACTTCGGCAAGAATGTGATTTTTTTTTAATAGATACAATGTCGCTATCCGAAAATTGTTTGGAAAGCTTTACTGAGTCAAAATGGCATCCTTGGGATTATGTTGCCGATGAGACAAGCGGATGAAGGCAGCTCTGGCCATCTCGGGCACGTAATGGCATATGGCAAACGGTATAGATATGTTTACAAAGATAACGACCACGTAAGAATCGCATTATCATTCAATGGTATATATATGTTTACCTTTACCTTGTACAGTGCTAAAGAACCGTCCTTCGTTAGCTATCAACGCACGTATCTAAAGATATAAATGCCGTGACGAATAAACAATTGCGATTGTAAGGAAAGAATAGCTACCATCGAAAGTAAATGTGGAATGCTCGCTAGATTGATTTTCTCGTACCTTGCAAAGAAACGTATGACTTTAACGTAGTTAAGATGAGATGCTAATTAATTAGGATTTTGCAAGATCCTTTGATCCTCAATGACTTATTTCTCTAATCTCGTCCTCATTCGAATCTCGTTAAATTTCACTCACTACACAACAAACCTTACAAACCTTAGCTTACTGCAAAACCTAAGCCAGTAACCAATTACCGCAATTCACATTATGACGGAGTAAGTAGTGTGCTTTTAAATACTCCATCAGAGCAGGTGCTCGTCTAAATTATGGACTTCGTACGAGTTGAAATCCCATGATACCTTCTACATCCCATCCGAATCATAATATTGTTATAGCTAATTATTCGAATCGCCAGCCTTGAAAAACTCGGGGAAAAGCTCACCACTGAAGGCCCCCATAAAAGCGAGTGTACTTCGCGTCGAATTCGGGGACTTCTGGGTGGGAAATTCATCTTCGATACAACGGCAGCGAAATATGTGTGGGAGCATCCGTATTGTCCGTTCTATCTGTCCATTTTCTATTTGCAGTCATTGTTCTCGTTTATTACTTAAAATTTCACACCCACCTGGAAACCCTTATTCATGCGTTTATGTCAGCTAACGAGGTTGAGCAAGACCCATACTTCTATATCCCAAAATCGGCATTTATAAAAGCAGTCCTAGAGAAGGTAGATCCAACAACAGAGAAATGCTACTGGATTGCAAAACTCAGCGCTGGTGGGAAGAGCACCGACCGAGTTCTAGCCTTCGATGCTTTTAGCGCGCTCGAAGATCTCGTTAGAATTGAGGTTTCTGCTCTCGGTTCGCCATCCTCCTTCGCATTCCTCATCGCCCGTTCTATGAGCTGATAAAATATAGATGCTTGGTTCGTGGAAGACGAGAAACTATTAGGAAGTCATCCTAAAGACCCCTACAAGAGAATTGAATGCGTCTCGTCTACACGAGAGATCCGCATTGAAATCTGCGGCGTGGTCATCGCAAAGAGTGCCCAAAATGTTTTCTTGTACGAGACGTTGTTGAGACCTAAGTATTATTTGGCGAGCACAGCGGTGAATTGGGAGGTGCTGAGTGAAAGTGAGACAACGACTTTTTGTCCTTACAAGGGGATGGCTAAGTGTGTTCCTCCTTAGACGGCGTCAAGATGTTCTTCTAATATGTGGGGTAGCTATTATAATCTTACAATTAATGGGACAGAGATCAAGGATGCAGTGTGGTATTATCAGTATCCGACTGCCGAGTCTGCATTAATTGCTGGGAGGTTGTGTTTTCATAACGAAAAGGTGGAGATATTTGTTAATGGTGTGAAGGAGAAGTAAATATATATAGATTGAGCATGCTGCTAGATGGTTCTCATAAAATTATCGGCATACAACCATAACTACTTCATCGTGTTGAAATAGTGTTTCCCCTCCAAGAGGATTTAACTGTATAAAAGTTGGTTCTTTATAATGGGAATTCGAAGGTTCGACTTCACGATAAACATTTCTCTCGCATTTCACCCAGGACATAAAAACAACGCCAATGCCTCTCTTGCGCACTGGCCACTGAGCCGAGGACTGGGCAGGGAAGAGATCGGTAATTGTCCGCCGAGACTAAGAGAGGCGCCAGTGCGAGTCAGAGCACCCTCTTGGCACGTTGACGGCACGTTCTGGTCACTCATGGCCATTTATCGACGCGGAATCATCCGTTATTTCAACGCTTCTATGTCGATGGGGTTAAATCACAACGGTCATCGGCGTGCCGTTTAACGGAATAGTATCAACGCCACCAAAGCTACCAAAGCCACCATCGGTTTCCCACAGCAAATCAGGGCGGCTGGCGCTCGGGTCGGCAATCTAACTAGGTGGGAGGTGATTGTGGCATAAAGATGGCGGGCTAAGATTGAGGGCACCAATAGGGAGAAATGGGAGATGAAGGCTGGCCATGGACCTCCCGGAACGAGGCCGCCCCATTGTAAGGTAGCTGTATCCAAATTGCCCAACCGTCCTGCCCTTAAGATAGTTCACATTAACACCTAACCCATTCCAGATATTTGTTAGCGTATTTAATCCTAAAACAGTTAACATGGATGGAAACTGTGGGGAAAGCGGGGAGTGGGGAGCGGAGAGCGGGGAAATGGCACTTGAAAGGCAGTGCCAGTTTAACGTCACCTTGTCAACTTGCGCTAACGGTGGCTTAACTAACTATGAGGAGTGTCGTAAAATCTCACTGAATTCGTCTCTTGGAGTCTTGGTATCGTTTAAGTACGACTCCAAGAGAACGGATGCACCGAGGCATAAAGGCTACCCCGCGTTTTGTCCCAGACCACAGCTCAATAGCTCACAATCAACCCGCAGCACAGCAGAGCTATTCTCCAGATCACCAACGCGAGGCCCAATATCCTCCACACCACCCGCTATGCTCAGTCTACGCCCAGTCTATAGCAAGAAGTACGGTAATAAGTTCAGAAAACCACCACGATGTATATTATATCCGGCCTCCCTCCCTTTTCATATGTCCTTCATCTCATTGTCAGCATCTATCTCGACCTCTCCCCGCATATCATATAGTAGTGATCTCATACCCACCACCTTTTCACACTAGTCCCCCTTCTATTATCCTACTGATAGCAAATCGCACAACTGCCTTTGGAATGGCGGACCTGAACCAGGATCTCCGCAAGGCGGACAGCTCCTCGGACGTTGAGAAGATCGGAATCCACGATGAGGATGTCACCAAAAACACCGCTGATACGGAGAGCACGGATCCTCGCATCACCCAATTTACGCACGCCGAGCAGAGGAAGATCATCCACCGCATTGACCGACGCCTAGTCGTCACACTCGGAATCATGTACAGCATCAGCTTGATGGATCGAGCCAACGTGAGCAAAGCCAATATCGCTGGGTTAGTCGTCCCGCCCCAATTGTGACTTTGGAAGACAAATCCTAACAGCCGTACAGGATGTCCCAGGACCTCAAATTTTCCACGCCAGGCGTCGACCGATACAGTGTTATAGTCCTCATTTTCTTCATCCCTTACGTCCTCTTCCAACCGCCCGCAACGGTCATCATGCGCAAGTTTGGACCGCGCAGATTCCTTCCTACCATCTGCGTCTTGTGGGGAGGCGTCATGATTGTGAGGGACCTCCGGAATCGGGGTATGGGTCATCGCTAACCATCCATTCCATAGGCTTTTGGATTCGTAAACGACTGGACCGAGATGGTCGGGCTCCGCGTCATCCTCGGTGTGCTCGAGGCTGGCTTCTTCCCGGGATGCGCCTATCTCATGTCGACGTGGTTCACGCGCTTCGAACTGCATAAGCGCTATTCAATCTTCTATCTCATCGGCTCCGGGGCCTCTGCGTTTGCGGGTATCCTCGCCTATGGCCTAATTCAGATGGACGGCATTGCGAATATCCAAGGCTGGAGGTGGATTTTCATCGTACGCCCCCTACTTGATCCCTAAAACATAACTAATGTAAGCAGATTGAAGGCGTCGTAACCTGTGCTGTCGGTCTCGCCGCCTACTTCATCCTCGTAGACTTCCCTGACCAAGCTAAAGGGACGTGGAAGTTCCTCAGCGACGCAGAAGTCGACCTCGTCATCGCGCGCCTTGAATACGACCGTGCCGACTCCTCCGCCCCCGCTTTTCACCTCGGATCTTACCTACGCCATGCCGCTGACCTCAAGATCTGGGGTTTCGCCTCGCTCTTCGGGCTGTGCACCGTCACCTCGTACGCCATCAGCTACTTCCTCCCCGTGATTCTCATGCGAGGGATGGGCTTCAACCTCGCTCAAGCGCAGTGCCTTGTCGCCCCCCCCTACGCCTGCGCAGGGGTTTACATGTACACACAAGCCACCTTCGCGGACAAGTTCCGGAACCGGGCAGTCCCTATCATGATAAACTCAACCCTCTGCCTCATTGGGCTCCCTATCCTCGGCTTTAGTACCAACAACGGCGCCCGCTACTTCGGCGTCTTCCTCGCGACGATAGGCGCGAACTCGAATATCCCAGCGGTGATGACGTACCAGGCGAACAATATCCGGGGGCAGTGGAAGCGCGCGCTGTGCTCGGCGACACTCGTGGGGTTTGGTGGCATTGGGGGGATCATTGGATCGACGGTCTTTAGGAGGGTGGACTCGCCAAACTATTACCCTGGAATCATGACGTGCATGATTGCGAATGCGATGATGATTCTAACTACCCTAGCGCTTAGCTTTAAGTTCTGGCGTGCGAACAAGCGCGTTGATGCAGGTGGAAAGATGATTGAAGGACAAGTGGGCTTTAAGTATACCCTTTAAGGATGCATTACAATATGCCTAGGGTTTATGAGGAGGAAGACAGGGTTTTGTATGCCGATTACACTAAGGAATTATGCGGAGAGAGAAATTTAGGTAGAGGCTTAGAAAACTGCCTACTAATCTTATAAGAAGATGCAGTTTTCAATGAAAGCAAATAGCCAAGTCAGGGCACCGAATGACTGGAACATATATTACCACCTAACTCAAGAACAAACGACAGCTTAGAGTCCTAATGAACTATTAATGCTTGAAGGCCTGCCATCTAATAATACATCGAGTCTGCCCATCGCTATCACCGTTTTTGTGACCAAACATAAACCTTGAGACGCGTGCTCTGGTCAACGAATTCCTCGTGCCTTCGCTTCCTTCTTCTGCATCAACAGTACTTCTAACTTCTGCTGGATGTCCGCTGCATCGGACACCATCTTCGCAACTTTCAGAGTATTGATATTTGGCCGTGATATTGACAGGTCTTCGAGACGTTTCTTGGGAACGATAGCAGCCTTCTGGCCAGTTAATGGATATTTCATGGTAAACCGTTCGAGAAGCTCCCCTGCCCACCGCTGAGACTGCATAACAGCTTCTCTGCCCCCCGGATCTTCCGGGTTGTCCCATATCACCCGTTTCTTGATAGGCTGCGAATCGCCGCCTGAAATGGGTTGTGTGTTGACTCTTAATGGGCGCCGATACGGCAAAACGACATTTTGAAACTTGCTTGGGATGAACCATGGGGAACGGCCTCGGGGTGCAGCGTGGAATGGGATATTGATAGTAGCAGGAGCTACTGGTCTCGTTGCTGCTGCCGACGAAGTTGCGGGCGTATTGGAGCGGACCTTTGGTACCCAGATCTCGTTTTCCCTGAAAATTAACGGCTTAAAATCAGGGACTCGGGGATCAAACCCAGTGGTTGTGTTCTGGTCCGGGGTATTGTTTTGCATAGCCTCATCCGCTTTCTCTCCATTTGCAGAGTCGATATCCGTATCTGCCTCGATATCCCCCAATGCTTTTAACAGAGAGTCCAGCTTGTTCCTGTCTCCCTTCTTCCATCGTTTGAACGTCGAGACAAAGGAATCGATATCTTTATCACCAGCCGTTTCTTGTCCGTCCACGAGCCCTTTCGCTCTATCTTCCACAAAGAGCCCCCCAAACATGGCTTCTGCAGTTGGCCTTTCATTTGCAGTGTTCTTGACCGGGCCAATAAGAGTGATAGCAGGATCCCATGAAACGCTTTTATTTTGCAAACGGCGTGGCGAACTAATCGATGGACTATGGTCGACTGCTGGAAGTACGGCAGGTGGAGTTCTAAGACGACCATTTTCTACAGGAGCTAGTGCAGACTTGTTAGTCGCGTTTGGGCGTGGAGAACCTGCTTTGCAATCTTGCTTTTGTTGTACTTGTTGGCTTTTAAACCATCCGTTAGACGTGTATGAGCTCTCCGCGCGACCCAGAGAGTTTTGTTTATTTGGAGAGAGGGGTTCACGAATTGGCTTATATCTCGGAGAAGGTCCGCGAGATTCTTTGGACCTGCGAGTGGTATTGTCCTTTTTAGGCTCAGCTTTGTGAGGCTTACCGGCGACTCTGTTGACTATTGAGCCATTTGCCCGAATAATATTCTGACTTGAGGGCTGAAGATATCGGCCGATAGTGGCAGGAATACGTCCCATGAATTTTTTTGGATCGTCCTCGGGCGCATCCTTGTGTATCACTATTCGCGAAAAAGGTGCATCCTTTTCGTCTTTTTCGCTCTCACAATGCCTCTCCTCATGGAGCAGTGGCTTGGGCTGGTGGGCCTGGTCAGGTTTGTAGTGAGCCTTTTTTAGCATTGCTTGGTACGCGGACTCCTGATCGGCAGGTTCGCAGATTCTCTTTAAATCCTGGGGACCTAAATCACCATAATATTGTGAGGCTCCTTTTGGTATCGTCTGGAATGCATAATCGTCGCTTTGTATTTGGGCACTGTAAACTCCCGAGGTAAGGTGCATTGGTCGGTTGGTAAGGCTCGCTTCGTGCATTCGTACTGTAGGATGTACTGGGTCGCTCACAGTCATCGACCTTCTTGATCTAGGTGTGTGAAGCCTTATATTTGGATCTATCGCCAAGACATGTGCTTCAGGGTTTGGATATGTAGCTTCTATTTGCTGAACAGGAGGCGTTGCGCCTCTTGGTACAAATGCTGATCTCATAGGCACACCGCGAAGCTCGCCGATATTGTCCCATGGAAGCATATCCCTCGACACCACAACGGGATCTGGGATTGGCGCCGAGGTATTTCTGAGACGCCTGGGTGTTGGTGGTCTATCCCAGGGTAGCTGTGGTGGCCTCCATGTCTGCCAGTTACCACCCGAAGCGTCTGTTGGCAACCATGATTCATTACTTTCATCCTCTGGTGTCCCTACAGGGCTTCTCAATTTCCCTGTGCGTCTACTGGGTTGCAGATGTGCGCAGATCACATTTTGGTTGGTAAACCTCGAAGGTATGCCTTGTTTCCCATCACTTTCCGTGATGAAATGTGGGCGGAAGAAGGACGTGGATTCGATACCAGAGGCGGGGACTTTAGATATTGGGGCTTTGTTGTCGCATATATGGTCAAAACCAGGATCCTTCTCATTTCGCAACAGTATGTCACAAGTATTTGAGGCTTTCGATGGAGGGCTCAAATTTAGACTGCTTCTCTTCAGTAGAGTCGAGAAGAACTCGTCGTCTTTAGTGGGAGACCGGTTAGTACCGAGCACCGGGCCAACCTTGGTCTCTTTTAGAACAGGCGTAGGTAGTTTCTTTGTAGGAGAGCCTACAGTTGCCACAGTTTCGTAACCACGTTTCTGAAATGGGCTCCGTTCGTTGACACCCCTCGCCGAAGAAATAGGCGGACTTTCACCTGCATTCCGAAGTGCGCTACTGCCGTTTGAGCTGACCTTCGTTAGCTGCTTTGGTGGCTGTTTTGATATCTGCTTTTGCAGTTCTTTTGGCGGTTCTTTGGGCAGTTGTTTTGGGGTCTGCTTTGGTGTCTGATTTGGGGTCTGCTTTGGTAGCTTCTGTTGTGGTTGCCTCAGTGTTTGCCTCGATGGTTGCTTCAATGGCTGCCTCGACGGTGATGCTGTTGATTTTCCTTTTTCTGCTGGTGAAATCCATAAATTCCAGGGTCGGGGATGTTTTGTTGCCTTCTGCTGTGGGATTTTGTCGGAAGATGGCGGTAATTCGGGCTTCTTCCCGCGACCGCGTTGCGGTGGAGGTTTCGACATCTTTAGCCCTGACACTTGAAGGCAAGTGGTTTCTCGAAATTCTGCGAGCGAGCCGGGAGATGAAGTGCGATAGAATTGTGAAGGGATATGCGCCTAAATTGTTTAGTTTGTATGGCACACAGTATATATCAAGGGATGGGACCCACCCTGCCTTTTCAATAATGCCGCGTGTGAGTCTCTCTTTCTGACTTTAGCTAGCTCAATCTAAGCATACCAGGTTGGAAGTTCGAGACGTTCAGATAATTTGCATATTCCCATGCGGGAGATGAGTGAATTTAAGCACTCAATGGGGAGTAAAAGGCTGTATCGTAATGAAGCTGCGGCTATATAATACGCCCCGAGATGTTGTAACGCTGCGAAGGCCAGTGAGGTCGCTTCATTGTTTGAAAGAGAGAAGACAGGGAAAAGAAGATGGCAAGCTCTGAGGTTTTGGAGCTTGACGGGTCTAGACGCCACCGGTGGAAGGAGCGATGAAGGTTCTTGCCATATTTGAAATCTACCTGCACTGCCTGCAAATAGACACGGGAGCAGGCGCCAACGAATGGAAAGGTTTACACTTCCGAAACCAGTGAAAGGGAATAAATAGTAACACGAGAACCAAATAGTGTTGTTGAGTATATTAGAGACTCTCATACCTGAGTGATGAAGCTGATGGAGTTGAAAAGTGCTTTGGGATCGTCTTTCGGAAGGAACGACCATGAAGCCAAAATGAAAAATTGTCACGATCTCTCCCCGTTCTTATAGTTGATAAAATACCAGCAATGCTTAAATCAGGTACATTGATTGCTTGCAATAAATTGCGACCCTAACGCTTCGGCTATCCAAAAACAAGTATGGGCATAAATCATGACCGCCTTCTCTTGCCCAAAAACCAACGAAAAAGAAGTACAGGCGCAGCCTTACATACCGCCAGCAGCAGCCTGAGCAGCCATCCATTGGGCGAACCCAGCTGGGTTCCTCGTCTGCAGGAAGATGGTCCCGGGGCCTGTAAATTTGCATACCAGTCCTTCACCAGATGCCACACCGGACATAATACCCCCGGAAGCGATGCGCTCAAGAACGTACTTTGTATTCCACGCAACGAGATGGCCGTTATCAACAACGTATCGCTCACCTTCTTGGAGCTATTACTGTGTCAGCAAATCTCTCATAATTCGGACCTAGGTTAGGGAACTTACATCTTTGCGAATAATCGCACCAAAGCTGGTAATCCACATGATTCCGGTTCCAGAAATCTTGAATACGAAAAGACCTTCGCCTGAGAACATGGCTTTCCCCAAGCCCTGGCGTTTGAAGTCCTTCACCACGCCTTGTGTCGATGCAAGTAGGGAATCCTTGCCCACGCTCCACTGCTCGCTTCCGGTGAGGCGAATCGAAGTGATGTCCCCAAGAGCCTGGGGGGCAAGAAGCAGTTCTCCTGGGCCTGTGAACGTCGATTGTGAAACATGGCCAGCCATGATTTTCGTCATGCTAAATTTCATGTTTCCCTTAAGCGTTACAGTTGGAGACATGGCGATCATACAGCCTGCTTGCAATCAGTGTCCCATCTCTCGAGTACAGCGGTGAGGCAATTGATCAACACATACCAGGCTTAACAGACAAAGGACAGCCAAATGCCAGCTGCAGAGTAATGATACTATTCGTATCCCTGTGGCTGATCCTGTAACTCCCTCCATTGAACGTCCCGACGTCGTCTTGCGTGGCTACTGCTCCCATAAACTGCCCCGCCGCAGGCGCACCGGCATGCATGTTCACGCCTTGCTGCTGCTGCTGCTGCTGCTGCTCCTCTTCGTACTCTTGTTTCTCATCGGGATACTGATCGGCGGCTATCCCCGGTGGGGCCGCATATTGCGGAAGAGCCGCCGGAGCAGGCGGACTGGCGGGTTTTTGGTAGGATGTGCGGTGAGAGAAGTTTGGGGGCGGCGCATATTGTTTTTGTGCTTGTTGGGCTGGAGCAGGAGGTGGAGGGTATGATTGTGTGTTTGAAGGCGCCGCAGCCGTTGGGGGCGGAGGGTAGTATTGTCCCTGAGCCGGAGCCGGGGGGGTAGGAGTAGTTGGTGGTGGAGCGAAATGCTGCTGTTGCTGCTGGGCTGGTTGACTGCCAGGGGGAGCTGTAATTAAATGCTGTTAGCTTCAGAGTGCAAAATGACGGTGGAGCTTGAAGGATCGCAAAGGAGCGGGCGGGGTAGAGGAATGGGACCCATACGGGGATAGTAGCCAGACATGGCGATAGTTGCGGAACACAATGCCAACAGCGATAGAAAAGGACAGAGTATAGATTTGAAGCTATACGAAGGATATGGAGAGTTGAAAGTGACGCTTCGTATGATACCTTGTTGCTGTCAGCTCTCTGTCCCCCAGTTTTACCCCGCACCATCATGAGCAACAAAGGGACACCAACCTTTTTTAATAGCGACAAATCAGCTCCAAATAACAAGACAAACAGTGCAGAAATTGTAGAAATGAAGCCACGACGTGTATCGGGGCAGCAGGCACATCTATATACCCGCTCACCTACCTGCAGCTGCGCTTGACGCTGAATGGCCCATGCCCAGCAACTGGAGACTGCATCTATTTCTAGCGCCAGCGATCAACTCCCTCAAAACATCCTTACATAGTAGTACTGCGGTAGACGGTCACCAGCATGCGACCAATAGCGCCATTCCTGCAGCCCATCTTGTCGGTATCGACGTATTGACGAGGGTGTGTGGTTGCGGGATCGGTGGCCTTCAGCGCCGTCAATTGGGCCCGCTTCCGCTTGGGCGTGCCGTGGGCGCTTACAGGTGGAGATATTGATGAGCCCTGGGTGCTCGGCAGCGCGAAAAGAGACACAATGGAGGCACAGCATGGAGTACATTCTGGACACAACATATTGACGATCACTCACCAAATGGTACAGTACACAGGTAACAGAGACATTACACATCACGCACAATATTATTGTCAACTAGAGTTGTTTTCATGATCTTGCAATTTTGTGTCTATACCACTACGAGCTGTCTGTCTCTAAAAGGCTCAGGGAAGATTGCGCGAAAAAGTCACTTTCTCGTCATCGCATCGCATCGCATCATTCTCTCTGCCTGAACATATATAACCTATCCATGCATCATGAGCATCATATTTTAGTATCCCGTCCCTTGTAATCCGTACCCTACATGAAAGCATCCTTGATCTTGATCCCTCTCCGCCCGTAAAAGCCAAGAACACCAAACAAGAAGCCGAGGAAATACCCCAAGGCACACTCTAACCCTGTTGTCTCTTGCGCTTTCCGACCTGTGCGGAGAAACCAGTCTTGATGGCCGTGACCGAACGACGCGATCCGCAGGAGTTGCAGGTGATGAAGTACAGTCTGTTCTCTCCCTTGTTGAGCTCCGTATCCGGGGATCTGCAGGTTTTGCAAGTGACGTATTCCACTATTTTGAATTAGTTTCTGATATACCACGCAAACGCAGCGCGTTTCTGGGAAAACTTACTGATATATCTCCTCAACACGTTCTCGATCTGCTTCTGCTGGAAGCGACCCTTGATAACCAATCTCCTGCTTCCGTCCACGGATCCGCTCGTTCCCAACTCAGCGAACAGGTATGATGTGACGTGCTCGTCGGTCCTCTTCATCCTCTTGCAGATCTCGTTCAAGTTGGCGAAAATGGTCTTCTTGTTTCCTTCACGGAGACACTGGGGTGGGGGGATCTTGTACGATCTCGAGCCGCTGCTGGCGTGATCTGGGTTCTTTTGGGCCAAAAGGCTGAAGAAGCGGGTAAGGAGGAGCTCGTATCCGATCGGCTTGATGTCGTTGTGTGCCCAGATACCGGTTCCCTTCTCCATGTCGCCGGAATCCTCGACCTTCTCGGGCTTGGCAGCGGCTTCCTCGTCTCCCTCCTCCTTGTCCATGTCCAGAGCAGCGAGCTTGGCGGCAAAGTCATCCTCTCCCTCTTTCGGCGCCTTCTTCTTCTTCTTCTTCTTCATTGTGAGGTCGAGACCACCGTCAGCTGCGTCAGCCTCGCCAGCTTCGTCATCGGCCTTTGGCTTCTTGGCCTTCTTCTTCTTCATGCCCTTAAGCATGTTGGCGACATCATCGTCTTCCTCTTTTGGCTCATCTCCGTCAGGGCCTGGTATACTGTTAGTCGCCACAGGTGAATTTATAGTTGAATTGAGGGGTGACAAACTTGAGTGCGACATGGCTGTGTCTTTCGATCCGTCGGCTCCCTCGGTGGAGACATCTCCATTCTCATCCACGATAGTTGCTCCCTCGCTGAACGCGACAGACTTGCGCGGTTTGCGCTCTGCGATAGTATCCTGTCGCAAACGTGTTAGTCTGACCTGATCTGGCATTTCGCCCCTCATCCAGCGTGCGTTTGTATTTACCTCGCCCGCCATGATTGCTACCCACTGAAAATCCCTCTGCTGGTAATATCCACGCGATCAGGTGTGTGGTCTCGTCGTATTCGTTATGGAACCTTGTTGTTGTCTTGGGTGGGATAAGTCGATTCGATATTCGCCGCTCAAATTCCAAGGTGGGCTTCGTGAGTCAAAATGCAGCTTATGTAAGCAATATTTGTTCGTTGCCGAGAGCGTGGGGAAGGCCGCTCCACACGTGAACCGGGAAGCTGTGTGCGAGCTTGTTGGGCAAAGCACAACTGACGACGCGCGATTCACGATTACCACACATTGGCATGCCAGATATTTGATTCCTCCAGTGCACAACCTGCTACTGTAGGCTGGGTTCACAAAGACGTTACTTGTGCCTTGGAAGCACATCCCGCTTCGCGCTTCCGGAGCCGCTCAACTCGCAATGTCGACCTCAGCATCCTCCTCATACGTCTTCCCCTCAGAACAATGGTCGACGCCAGCCACTATCTCGGATGCTCACGATGAGCTCACATCAGATAATGATGACCTCGACTCCCTACCATCATCGATAGACAGCTCGGAGGAAAGCTCGGAGTACAGCTCCGATGCCCAGAAGGAGTGGGAGGCCAGCCTCCAGCAGATCGAGCTCCTGCTCACAATGGTTGTTGTGCCGTACGTGGGGAAATACTTTGGAAGGAAGTGTGCTTACTGGAGTGAGTCTACTCTACTGTGCTGCGTTTATTTGACGATGGCGATGCAGATGGGGGGTTTGGCGTTTGAGAACAGTTGCTGACCACGATATAGGCTGGGCAAAATACATGGAATGGATGTACGCAGTCGAGGTGAGATATACGAATAAGGCGGCATTTAAAACAGCTGGGGCTGTGGAAGCGGCAGCAACATTATAGAGCAGTCCGATAACGTGTAAATAATATCAACGAGATGAAATCGGAGGCCATTGAAGCATTCCTCTGTTCAGTTTCTATGGAATATACTCCTAAAACGCCCCTGATACAGTAGTCGTAGTCTGCAGTGACTATAAAGTTTTTGCCAACGGCAACCCCCCAAACAAGCTATAGGTTATGGTGGGTAGGAAGTGTCGGTCCCACAAGGGCCCAAAATAGACCAGAACTGCTACATCTATAGTTTTCTAAGGGGCCCCCTTCTACGTCGAATTTAGATAGACCTCAAGTAAGAAATGAGGAACAAAAGAAGGCGGCCGGATACCATCCCTGGCATATACGTTAAGTACGTAGTCAAAATGAAAGGACACCAAGCACCCTAGGAAAGAGAACAGAGAACATCACGGCGGCCGCGCTAAAATACTACAAGGAAGACATCAGAAGGACAGAATCTAGCAGTTCGTCAATGGGATGAGACGGCAGATGTTGTAACACAGCCATCAAAAGTTTTGAAACTCATTTGTATAGTCAAGGCGGACGAATTTCCATATTCCCGTACCTGTCATGCTTAAAATCGTCTTATAAAAACAAAAAAATAACCTATCAACCAAGTAGGCCACCTCGCCGATATTTTAAAATATTCTAAAGAATTCCGCTTTTCTTCGCGTCCTGCACAACTACCGCCCCGAAACCAAATATTAAATCAAGAGATAGATAAATGAGAGAAATCCTCTAAGCACCACGTTATGTGTCTTGTGCATGGGCTGTAAATGATAAAACGCCAGGGTATCGTAGGGTTCCCGAAATATGTGTTTCGATGAAGTGGGCCAAGATACATTTGATGGTTGGTTTGAAAGCCGCCTTCATGAGTTCAAGCCATATCTAGTCGTCTCGGAGGGACATCATAATCCTACGCCATATTAGCATCATGCCACACCACCTAAGATGAAAGAGGGAACTCACGGTAAGCTATCAAACACCACCTCGTTATGTTCGTAGTGCACAACAAAGCCACCTCCCAGTACGCGTCTCAGCTCATGCAGCCGCATCAGCTTCCACCAGCGGTCAATCGTCATCGACCCCCCGCCGTGGACCTTAATCTTCATCCGACTCCCGTATCGCTTCCCCGTCTCCTGGTCAATCGCTTTCTGGTATCGCGGGCCGCGCTGTGGATGCTCAACGGTGCATAGAATGTCGCCGAAGCTGGCGTGCAGGTGCTTGCGGTCCTTGCGGCTGATGGACTTGGAGGAGACGGCGGCGAGCTGGCGCAGGGTATGCTGGAGCTGGTTGGTCTGGCGGTAGACGTTGTAGCGCTTGACGAGTGAGGTATCTAAGGGAAATCCCTCGTCATCCTCTATTTCTTCGGGAGGCCCGTCATCTTCTTCGCGATCGGTGTATGATTTCTCGAACAGCAAGGCGATGTTCTCGCCAGCGGCGATTTGGACGGCGGCGTCTGTGCTTTCGAGCTGCTCGACGAATGCTTCGATAGCATCTTCGGTACGGTCTTCCATATCATCGAGGGAGGTGGCCAAGAAGCCCCAGGACTCGAGCGCTGCGACGACGACGGGTGCTTCGTCAGCTGCGTCGATAGAGGCGCCGTCCGATTCTATAATCTCGAGGAGCTCGTCAAGGAGCTCCTCGGTGGCCGCATCCGCTGCGCCGCCGTACATTAGGATCGAGCCGAGGGAAGAGATCGCTGTGGTCTTGACGGCGATGGACTCGGAGCTCGTGTAGGCTCGCTTGATGGCTGGGAAGACGGTGGCGTAGGCAGCGTCGGAGGGGGAGGTGATGAGGGTTATGGCGATGGCGCGGATGGCGAGCTGGGTCTCCTTCTCGCTGCTCTCAGCCTTGATGCTCTTGAGAAAGGCAGTGATAAGGTCTGCTCTCTGCGGTGTGATTGTATCGAAGGCGTAGTGCGTTGTGAGGAGGTGCACATAGACTGCGTAGGCGAGCTCGCGACCTTGGATGCTACTACGCTTGCGGTCGATGATCTCTTCCATGCGGACACTGAGGGTCTGTTTCCAGGCATCGGTCCCGTCGTCTTCAACGCTTTCGCCAGAGAGTATATCGTCGATCGAATTTGTGCTAGGTGGGAGGTTAGCTTTTATTTCTAGAGCGGGGTTGGCGGGGTAGGCGGGGTTGGCGGGGTACAAACCTCCAGTTCGTGCTATCACTGAGGTTCTCATCCTCTTCATCTGAGCCGTGCCTGCTCACATTTCTCGAGCCCGCATGCGACGATGCGCGGGAACCGGCAGCAGAGGAGGCACGCGAGGAGATCTTGGACTGGGCCTTTCGCGACACGGTCTTGTGGCTCTCGAGGGCTTGACGTCTGAGATCGCGCATAGTGGCGGCTTTCGTCTCTTGCAAGCTTATCGAGGCTGAAGGAAGAAGTTTGGGCCCGGGGAAGGAAGGGCGATGTGCACTATTTGAGTTGTACACGTATTCTTTGATCTAGCGGTGTGGTCTACCCTTTTCCTTGAGGGTGTGCTGGATGTTATCGCAGGGCTTTGTGGTACTTGTAGCGGAGAAAGGTCGTCGAGGGTGCGAACTCCATAAGTCTGAGGGTGCTGGCTCTGGGGTCGAGGTGCGTATATGTACGTGCGTACTCGGTATGGAAGGGTGGATGTGTGTTGTGCGTGGTGTTGTCGAGCTGGAGAGAGAGTTTTGAAGTTTTGGTGGAGATAATTATGCGGGGCAAGCAAGGCAAGGCAATAGCAGGGCAGGAAAAGTGCTGACCAGCGTCAAGAATTCGGTGTCTGTGTGGGCCGACGTGGGCGAATGAAGGGTCAGGTAGGGTCAGGTGCCAACCAGGTGGCAGGAGGGCAGGGAGGTACTTGTATTTATAGTGTAAATTTGCGGTGGAATTGAAGTACCAGGTGTGCCAAGGTAATTGGTGGTAGTGTGTTCCTTGGCACACTTGGGTATGGAGGGGTGAATCATAGGTGACCCGATCAGGTTTAGTGCAGACGGGAGTGCGGTGGAAGTGGGTACGGTAGACATCAGGCAGTGATAGTGCATCGTGAATTCAGCGCGATAAGACGCAAGAGGGGGCGATAAGGAACCAGAGGAAGAAGTAGATATTGAGCAGGCAGAATATAGAGCGTATCTCGTATGTTTTAAGATGCGTTTTGGGGATATTTAGGTGCATTTCATGTGTGTTTATTGCGTATATAATGCCTTCTCCGTGTGTAACGGTAAGAGTGCGAGAGTACAGGCCCAGTAGTCCAGCACACCACACCACACCACACCACACCACAGTCAGCATAATATACTGTGAACATAACTTTGTTCGGCCTTTCATGGGCACTGCTGATGGAGTTTCTGGCCTATGAAACCTTATTTGATGCACCTGTAGTCACTAATCGCCTCCTATAACCACTTATAATCCCCTAGAAGCCCTTCATAAATCACTGGTCTGGTCTGTCACTGCCTGCCACGGCCTGCCACTTACAAACCATTTACGGCCTTTTGGACGCAGTTTCCATCGCCAATAATCCCCCGCCAACAGTCCACCAACAGCCTTAGCGAGTCCACTTCTTGGCTGATCCTCCGAGTGCCCCGCCTTAGCGCATCTGGCTGCCTGTCTCTGCTGCAAACTGGCCTGGGTCGTACTTCCCCCTCCTCTCCTCGCCTGACCGACCATCAAGGTCACCTCATAACTTCCCCCTCCATAAGAAGCCATTACAGGCACTCTACCCAAAGAAAATTATACACGTTCAAGGCTTCATACCTGAACACATCCTACTGCCAACTTCATCAGAACACCGTGAAACGTGAAACAGCTTGTCAAACTCACAGCAAGCACAAGGCTCGCTCGCTATCTTATCTACATTCATCCGCCACCTGCCTGTCTATCAAGTCCACGGCGGGTGCGGGGCTGAATCAATCATCGAGCATCAAACATCGACATCACCTTCAACAAACGCACCACGCGGTCCACATCTGCCTTTCAAGGTAGTTCACAGAGGACACCAGCGACACCACCATGTCGGATACCAAGATTCAAGGTATGCATTTCTATAAAGCTCCCCAAAGCCTCGTCGTCCGGCCTGCGAGTGAGATCGGCAGCCTGTTGCTTCATGATCACTCCAGATCTTACGATACGAGGCCGCACATCTCTGCGTTTGTCTTCATCATATTGCACATGCAAATATGCCTTCATCATTTCTGTTACTACCGGCCATATATTTTACACCTGCTAACTCACCCGCAGCCAAGGTCATCCTCACAGCCTTGACGGCAGGCATCTTTCCCTCGATTCGTACACTCTATCTGCACGAAAACCATCAGACCATCCCGATCGGGCGATCGTCGAAGAACCCTCTGAAGAACCTCGTTGCAGATGCAGACAACTGCTGGGTCGATAGCGATGTCGTGTCCCGCGATCATGCAAGCCTCAAGTACGACTCGGATCTAGAGGTTAGTTGGAATCCACCCGCTCTTTCCGTTGTGATACTGAACTGAACTGACATTATATAGAGAGTATTCATCGAGGACACCAAGTCCATGCATGGTACCCGCATCAATAACAAGCAGATCCCTAAGAACGACCTCATCCCGCTGGCTAACAACGACGTTGTATCGCTCGGTGCGGAGGTCAAGCGAGGCATCGAGACATACCCAGAATGCCGCTTCCGTGTGAATTATGAGCTATTGCCATATTTGTAGGTTCACTCGTCCATTTATACCTCGCCCATAAACTAACTTCTACCAGCCCTTCCACCGGACGCACCTATCAACTCCTGTCCGATGACGAAGATGAGCCCTATGAGATTTCAGACGACGAACCCTTTGAGGTTTCAGATGATGAAGAAATTCAAAGAAAGGACAGCCTTTCCGCATCCACCCCCGAATCGAAGGGGAATACGATGCCTGAAGGCTTGGATGCCACAGCAGACGACGATGTCGTCGAGATCGACCCATCCGTGTACGAGTTTTCGAGACTCCCTACCAAGGTAGCGAAGCTCTTCCAGGCTGATGTCGAATCCGTCAACGAGTCAATGGAGGTCTCAGATTCTGACGGCGATTCTATTGCCTCGAGTGACCGTGAACCATCTGAACGACCAATTGGCCGAGGCTCCTCCGTAGACATCACGGCAGAACGTGTACCTATAGAAACAAACATTGACGCCGATGACAATAACCATGAAATTTCGAGCGACTCTGGCATCGAATTCTCAGAGGATGATACTTGGCCTGACTCTGAGAACTCTGACGAAGACATCGGTGGCCTCCTAGACGATGAATTTCTCGGGGCCTGGAGTACACCCAACCCTGACCTCGATACGTCTCTACCAACCGGACCCACGGTCAACCCATCCGATTCACCACTTCATGAACCAACGGCCGAAGACCGGCCCCAGTGGCTCAATCCAAAACCAAGCATCCAGCTTCCACAAATCGAACATTTCGTCGCTCCTATCACGCAAGCCCCGCTCGCGCCCATGTTCTCATCCCGCCCATCGCTCGAGTCCGCGACCCTGAAGCCTCTCGACCTAGAGGTTGACTTGCCGTCAACCCAGGAAAAGCCCCTATCTATGCCCAGCCCATCTGACGCAGCTCTCAAGGGCCCTCGGGCCACGACTCCGCCGTGGCGGACGGAGAAACAAGAGTTCCTCGCCGCGCGTGTAGATAATCGTGCTAAGTTTGCGGCCCACTGGATGGACATTGGACCCCTGGAGAACACAGTTATGACAGGCGGGCCGTCTGTTGCAGGTGACTCTTGGGGGGTGTCGTCTAGGCCAAACGCATATAATCAGCAGAAGCAACCTGATTCTAACAGCAATAGCATTTCCCAGGAGGACATCGTGTCACTGCGAGAGAAGCCGTCCGTTCAGGCAATGCTATTGGATCTGCCAAGGGAGCCGCCTCTGAAGCGCAAGAGAGATCAGATTACGGTTGACGAACCTATCAGGGTTACTACGGCTCCCGAGATGTCTCAGGCTATTACGAGGAATATCAAGGCTATATCTGATGCGAGGGCTATGAGGAGAGCGCAAGCAGTTAATGCTGTTTCCGCGCATAATACGGCAAGCAAGTCCGCAGACATACCAATGACAACGGCTATGTCCGTAGCTGCATTCTCGAACGCACTCGCAAAGGCTCATAGCCCTACACCTGCACCTGCACCTGCACCTACTGCCAAATTCACAACTGCGCCTGCACCCTCCGGCGCAACTGCAACTATCGTCAAACCCATACAGCAGGACCAAGAACGACCTGCAAAACGCCAGAAACAAGAAGAAACGACGGCTGCAAGACGGTTCGCATACGCAACATTCGGTGGCTTCGTGGCTGGGGCGAGTTTGTTTGTTGCCCTAGTGGCAACAGCACCAGATTTTGGGGCATTCGTGTGAAGTGGGGCTCTTGACGCCAGATTAACTGGAGACAGTTGCACGCATGTACGCATGTACGCATGCACGCATGCACGAACGCACGAAAGTACGCACGCGCGTAAACGAATAACGGCTCTTATTATATTTTTTATGTTGTGTGTGGGAGGGGGAGGGGGAGGGTTAATATCTGCAGCGATCCTTTAAAGTGAGGTATTTGGGAGTTCAGAGCGTTTATTATGGCGAGGGAATGGACTTTGGGCGTTTACGGGCTACTATTTTTTGGGGAGTGTAGGATGGGGCTTGCGTTTTAGTTTGCCATTGGGGGTTTGGGCTCGGCGATGCGGTGAGGGTAGATGATTAATATGATTATGAAATTTTATTGAGTTGCATTGCCGTGCATTTATTTTGAGGGGAGGGGTATTTGTTTGTCCTTGTCATTCTATGGTTGTGGTTATAGTAGGATTAAGGGGGTACTGAAAAGAAAAGGATAAAAGTAAGCTCACCGCTTCAAATATCCCTTTCTCATTAAAATAATATATATAATAATAAATTTTTATTTACGTACACTATTTATCCGCCACTACCATATCAGAGGAAAAACTACTAAACCACTCACTCATGTCTACTACTATTATTCCAAAGGAGTCATTGGAGCTAAGTGGTCATTCCCCATGCTTGCTATGTTTGTCACAGGATATCATTCACAGACAACCCATTCATCCACGTCAGTGATTCAGAGTGAACGGATGGTGGAGGTATGTTATATATCACTCCCCTTGTTGGCATTAGGTCCCGGTGAGCTTGGTTATTATCATATGTTCTGCATTATAACTTCGACTTGACCTTGGATAACACTGCTTATATATTTCATATAGCCTTCAGTTTATTCAATATCACAATAACCCATCGGCTGGAAACAACTACACACACGCCGGATATCAAACCCCCATCCATCAACCAACACAATGGACCCTCTCGAACTAGCACCACCACACCCACCAGTGGGAGGACACGAAACCGACTCCTCAATCACAGCTCAACCCACGGCCGCCCCCATCACCACCACTCCCCTTACTGCCCCAACAGCCCCGCCCATCCCAACAGCCGGGGCTCCGACCGCCATCTCTCCACCCAGCCCTCCCACCACGCCAATCGCCATAATGTCGGACTCAGGAGGTCCTCCTTGGCGCCGGCCACCAACCCCAGGACCTGGGCCAACTCTCCCAGACCGAATATTTAGCTTCGACGGCGGGGACACGCCCCCTCACACCCCTATCGCTGGCCCCAGCTTCCCACAGCAATCTCTTTCTGCAGACCCCTTTACCAACAACCACTCTAACCTACCCGCTTCACACCCTGTCACTGGTGACATGCCCGACCCACTCCCGGGTATCTTTGAGCGGTCAAAAGAACCCTTCCAGGCGTCACGCGCCGTTCTGCGTCTCCGTCCTGAGGCTGGGGAAGGTGAAGGACGTGACGAACTAGAAAGACACGGCGCGATGGGATCCATAGATGAGATTGTGAACTCGGGCGGATTTGAGATAGGTGATCCAGCCAGCGAAGATTTCTACGCCGACACAGATGTCGGCTTGGGAAGCGAAACCAGCTCCCTAAGTTCACTTTGGGCAAGTCGCGCCTACCTTGACCGCGGGAGTGGGGACATGGGCGAAAGATTGCGTATCGGAGAACACGAACACGAGTACCATACCAACGGCGAGGGAGCAGGCAAAGTAAACGAGAAGGGAAAACACAAGGCGGATGAATGCGCATACTGCGATCCTAGCTCGGATCTCCATCATGGCGGCTATTGCAGTGATTCTGGGACGGCGACGGGGGATGAGGCGCCCCGAAGAGCGGGGCCTTTTGTGCCTTCATTCCATGATTCGCAGGCTGCCCCTGTGAAGCGGGGGAGTTTTGTGCTCCGTAAAGGCTTCGGGGTAGAAGGCGAGGATATGCACGAGAGGGGATGTGATGGCGAGAATGAGGTGAGAGTACCCATTGGCTGTGAACTCGAGTTCCCCTTGGCGCCGGGAGGGATCGAGAATCGACGTAGCAACAACGAGGGCGCGAGATTTGGACCTCCTCGACTGGAGAGGGAGATCCATCGCTTGCCAGCCCCGTCGCCTGTATGTATTCGGCGACCTCCCACTACAAATACGCCAAATCGCGGTCGTCGCCGGCATAGGACAAACTCCCCGGAATTTATCCCTGATCCCTCAGTCATCCAGCTCCTCACGCCGCAGGGCACAGTTAGCGCACAGTTCAACAATGTGGCCGATGTGCAAGTGAGGACTGAGATTGAGTTGCTGGGAGGAGGGTATAAAATGAGAGAGATTAGGAGTAATGGCGGATGTCACGAGATCAGGCGCGGGTGGGGAGGAGTCAAGGGGTGTGTGATTGAGTTTAAAGAGGGGAATAAATGGGAGCTCAACTTGAAGGAGCGGGAGGCCGAATTAACCAAGGGGGTCAAGAGGGGAAGGGATTCCCCCGGTGGTTTCTACGACGGCGATGACGAGGGCACGATAGGGGCTGCATCAGATGCTGAAGACGCAGTGGCCCAGCTCAACTCCCAATCGGCCAATCTGGATTTTGTTCTTGGGCCTGGTGATGTAAGGCCGTATATTCTTGATGTGATCTACGATGATCCCAACAAGGCGGTATCAAGATATACGGATGTCGCAGACTACGGCGTCCATTTGCAAGACGCTGAGAAGGGGAATAGCTTCATGGTGCGGTTGAGGGACATGAGAGGTTCTCTAGTGATCATGTGGAAGAGGGTTGCTAAGGTGGAGATTGTGCGTGTGGGAGGGGTGGCAATTGAGATAAATGCGGGCGATGGGAGAGGGAGTGAAGAGGACGACGGCGAGGTAGCTGCCAGGGATATTGGGTTGAGAGGAGGGGCAGAGAAGGATAAAGGCGGCCTGCCTAACCCAGAAAAAGGCTCCGGGGATGTCAAAAACGACAGACAAAAAGGACGAGCAACAACTGACTCCTCATCAGATGTGGAGGCTTCTGGGAGTAGTCGTCACGTCTACTCTCCCCAGGAATCTAGTTTCACAAGAGTGGGTTCTTTACACAGCAACGACGATGAAAGCGGAGTACAGATCCCAAATAAAACAAGATTAGACAAGGGAAAAGGGAAAGCAGTTGATAATGGCGATGCTACCCCTCAAAATCACTACTACTCCGACTCCGAAAGCCACGGCTCCATTCCACTATGCTACGAAACCCCGGCCGACTACACCCAGACAATCGGCCCACCCAACCGTATCGAGAATCCAGAACCCGACTACATCCTCGGAAGCTGTCCGTGCCTCGACCGTCCGATCACCGATGCCGACACCAGTGCAGATCCCCCACAGTGTACCTGTAGCCACCCAGCGAGTCCAGAACCCCCAGCGCAAGAGCCCTGGACTGGTGGCTACTTCAGCCCTAGGTACCAGGACTTCCTCCGTAGCGGGCCGCCCAAAAATCCCTATGGCCATTCGTGCACGGCACACTCAAAATCCCACGGCGAGTGGGTTGGCGAGGTGAGGAGGAACTTGGATGAGAATCTTGCGAACCAAGCTTCAGGTTCGGGGGTGGCGGTTGATGAAGCTCCTCCCAATGAGGCGCCACCTTTTCCGAAGCCCCTGGACAGAAAACGGCCCTCCAGTGGTTCTTCAAGTGACAATGCACCAAAAAGACAACCTGATGATGCTGAAGTAGAACGAAAGAAGGATCAAGAAGATCTAGCTCCTGTCAGTGGGCCAGATGGGCCATCTGAAGCCGCTAAACCTGAGGACTCCCGCACTGCCTCTCACGTACATTCCACTCAGCGTGACGATGTTGAGAATGGGGGAAACAGCTCTACGAACATCGATAGAGAAACTGGTAGAGGAAGTACTATAAGAGAGTATACTACAGGAAGAGAACACCAGCAAGCCAACACTAACAGGCAGGCCCCTGGATTTCATTCGTTTCAGGGGCCTCACCTCCCTACATTATATCCTCCACACCCTCCACCACCCTTTCACTTTCCAGGGCAACCTGCCATTACCACAATTCAATTTTTCCCACCCCACGAATTACCAAACATCCATTACCAACTCCCTTCGCCAGTGCCTCACCCCCCATTTACTCATTACAACCCCTTTATCCCACACCCTCAAAACTCCCATCCCCAGGCAGCCCACCAACCAACCCCCACCTTACCTGAAATTCCAGAAAGCAATTACTTCTACCCCGACGGCCGCCCCGCAAGACTCCGCTTCCCGACACCACCTGACCAAGCAGCCGGACAGGAGCAACCCAGCGGTAACCACGAACCCACGCACCCCACTACCACGCAAAATCCGGCAAACATCACGCAAGCGACGGCTTCGCAGTCAGTACCCCCGGGTGCTTCGTCCGGCGTGTATCTTACTCGCGCAGCCGAGGAGGAGATAGTCAGGCTGATGAGAATGTTTGAGTTGTTGCGCGATATGCATGCGGATCTTGCGCAGCGATTGGACTCGGGAAGATTGCAATATTATGATGCAAGGCACTGAGCTGGCCTTGTTTGGTGATTTGAAGTAGTATGTGGATTATAGTTAGGTTAGTTAGGGTGGACTAGATATTTCTAAAATTCAAGCAGTGATTTTATAATACCCCTTTATCACCCTTTTACGTCAGCAAACCACTTGTGTCAGTAGGCCAGTTCAATTGTCCCTCGGCATGGGATTCAGGGTTGCGCCATAGCCGTTTACCTGACTGTGTTGCTCCTGCGATTTCGAGATTTGGGGGGAAGATTGTGTCGTCCTCGAGAGTCAGCGAGGAGCACGCATTTGATGCGGATATCCCCCCCCGCTGCCCTCATAGACTACTAAGATTTTGTTTTGTTTGAGACCTATTCAATTAGCATCTCGAGTGCGGGATTTTAAGTGTTAGGATTTTACTAACATGGACCATTTTCGTGTCATGCGACGCTGAAAATCCACGTAGTATATCCCGCAGGATCGGTTTTCACGCCGCAAGGGGTATGTCCGACTGCGTGGGACTCAAGAGGGACGTCGGCGACATAACCGTAGGCGATCGCCGACCGAACGGTGATCGCGTCGCGGGCTAGACGCAGATCTGGACTCGCTGCGCTTGTGGCAAAGTCATGCTGGAGCGCGGATGCGGACTTGAAGAGTGCGGGGGCGAGGGGGTGAGTTTCTTCGATCACGGATTTGTGGCTGTCAATTCGACTAAAGGGGGAGTGGGGGTGGTGTTGGGGTTCTGATAAGTGATAGTGGGGGTTGCTGGGGACCGACGGTCTGGGGAAGGACGGGGGGCTGGCTTACGAGGACTAGATACACGGTCTCTCTGGTTTGTCGTTTCTTCTTTGGAGCAGAGTGCTCCTTTCGATAAGTGTACCTCTGGCTGGGCTCTTCAAGGATCGTGTTGGAGCTTACTATCGACTCATTCGGATTGGTTTGGGCTGCTATTTGAATGGCCAGGGGACACGGTCCTATTGGGCTCGAATGGGCCAGATTGAAGGGTTACATTGTGGAGTATGCTGGGAATTGAAATTTCACATGAAGCGTACGATAGTTGAAGAGAGATGAAGAAAATCAGTAGGGCAGCGAGCTCTTTGAGGCCCGATGCGAGCAATTTAAGTGGTGGAGATGGAAGAAGTTGTCGAATTGAGGGTTGACACAGGGCCAGCGCCAGCATCTTGCAAGGTTCATGGTCCATGCGTGCGGCTCCTGACGCCGGTGGCGAAGTGATAACTATCTACATGGCGACTGACCGCTTCTTTGATATGTTTGATCACCACCCACGGAGATAAAATAGATACTTGATACTTGTAGGTGTTGTGAAATATAATAGCTCTTTTTAGTTTCTGTCCCACGCCACGTTAGCCATGTGCCTCGGTCTCTTGAGTCGTCATTTTCGCCTCGTCGGCAGCAGCCGCCGTTTGAATGTAGTGACGACCATGTCTTCATAGCGGTCGTAGCGCTCATAGCGCTCGGAAAAAGAAACATGCATGTATGGAGTTACGTGCGCGTGTGTGTAGCGTAGTACAGCAGAGCACGTGCCGTTCTCGTTGAGATAGAGGCGTCGAGGGCAAACATTTTACGGCTCGTAGCCTCGTTTAGGACGATACGGGTATCTTTTTTATATACGGAAATAAATATAGATTGGCACACGGCGTCGGCGAGCAAACTGTCAACTAGACTCCCAACCGCGCCCTCAACCGGTCTAGAATCCCCAACGAGTGCTCCAGTAAAGTCCAGTAATGGCCTAGTATACTATATTAAGATACAGCCTATACCGTACACACTCTATCTCGAGCAGAGCAAACTCAGCCTTCGCCGGTAACTTGTCACGTGCTCCACCCGTCCGATACGGTGTTTCGTGGGTAAAAAAGTAAAAAAGGGCGAGATACACGCAGAGACCAGGAATAGACCAGTAGAGATTTGGTTAGTTGGGCGATTTAGTTTGTGGGCTCGCCGTGATTGGGTCGATAAGGCGGTGGCGGCGGGGCGTTTTCTTTGTACAGTACATTTAGTGGAAGTACTCGGGATTCTGCCCTGTGCGATACGCAGAATAGTGGCAGTACAGGCGCAGTACAGGCGCAGTACAGTACAGCGCGGAAGCACGATACGCTCTTGTGCTCTACCGAGTACCGTGGCTCGTGTTTTAAGACCCTACCAGCCAACTCTGGTACCCAGTACCACGCCGCGGGCACATACTACCGTGGATGCCCATGTTACTGGTACCTCGACTAGCAGCGACTAGCCTATTGCTGCGCCAACTCGCACAAGAAATTCCAGAAATTCCCTCTTCCCTCGGTACGTACCCTACTATTCCCGCTGTACCACGGCAGTACTCTCCCACCAACTCCCACCAACTCCCACCACTCCCACCGCCCAACTACGCCGAAAAGTACACCACCCACAGTACACACGGTACACACAAGTAACTCACAACCACTACCACTACCACCACCACTACCACTACCACTACCACTACCAGTATTTCCCTCATCCCACTATCCCACTTCCCACTTCCCACTTAAAGATGATTCATTCCCTCAATCAACTCTTTCAACTCCATCTGCCACCAAACTGATTACTGGTTTACTACCAAATCCCCCCTCAGCCTCCTCTACGTCTTCCTATCCTTGATTACTATACTCTTAATACACTAAATCAACCCTCCTGTCGACACAGTCGACTCTTCAAGCCACCGGTTTGACTCCTCAAGCTTACAACCAGAGACTTTTTTGTCGCCCTCTCTCATAAACCCTCACACACGCGTTTTCCCCGTCTCTTCACACACAACCGCAGTCATGGTGAGTTTGACCCGTCCCTTCAGATCCCCGAGGCCCTCAGATGCGCCCTCTATATTATATCTCTTCTCTTTCAGAACTGGAACTGACTATGACTCCCAGGCGAACACTTCATCAACAGTGTCATATACGGCAAATGTGAGTTTTACTTGCGATAACGGCCTGCATAAAACCCAATCCCCGACCCCGCCCGACCACCGATTCCGCAACCAACCCCACGAAATAATGTAATCGTTACTGACGACCGCTATTATAGTTGCTCAAGTATATGAGCCTCGACCAGAAGGGCACGGCGATGGCCGAGTACATCTGGATTGATTCGTTCGGCGGCGTTCGCTCGAAATCAAAGGTGAGTCGCTTCCCCGATTTTGCCCCACCCCCACCGAGACTTTTCTAACCGCATCACACAACAGACAATCCTCAAGGTCCCCGACGATGGAAAGATCAACCTTGCCGACCTGCCAGAATGGAACTTCGACGGCTCGTCGACGGGTCAGGCCCCTGGTGGCGACTCCGACATCTACCTCCGCCCCGTCGCCATCTTCCCCGACCCAATGCGCGGCGACCCCAACATTCTCGTCCTTTGTGAGTGCTGGGATCCTGATGGAACCCCCAACAAG
The DNA here is from genome assembly GCA_001630595.1 of Pseudogymnoascus sp. BL308. Classification (NCBI taxonomy): domain Eukaryota; kingdom Fungi; phylum Ascomycota; class Leotiomycetes; order Thelebolales; family Thelebolaceae; genus Pseudogymnoascus; species Pseudogymnoascus sp. BL308. The sequence continues at coordinate 1,427 of LMYD01000146.1, read as the reverse complement.
TACAACCACCGCCACGAGGCGGCCAAGTTGATGGAGACGCACAAGTCCCAGGAGCCGTGGTTCGGTCTGGAGCAGGAGTATACCCTGCTTGACATGTCGGATCGTCCTTACGGATGGCCCGTCAACGGGTACCCTGGACCCCAGGGCCCGTATTACTGTGGTGTCGGCACTGGCAAGGTCTTCTGCCGTGACATCGTCGAGGCGCATTACAAGGCCTGCCTCAATGCCGGCGTCAAGATCTCCGGCACCAACGCCGAGGTCATGCCCGCCCAGTGGGAGTTCCAGGTCGGTCCCTGCAATGGAATCGAGAGTAAGTTCATACATATCCATACGTCGCTTCGAGACCAGTACTAACAAATCGCAGTGGGTGACCACCTCTGGATTGCTCGCTTCCTCCTGCACCGCATCGCGGAGGAGTTCGGCGCCAAGATTTCTTTCCACCCGAAGCCCATCCCCGGTGACTGGAACGGAGCTGGTCTTCACTCCAACTTCTCGTCCGCCGATATGCGCAAGCCCGGCGGCATGAAGTTCATCGAGGCTGCGATCAAGAAGCTTGAGCTTCGCCATCGCGAGCACATCGCCGTCTACGGCGAGGACAACACGCTGCGCTTGACGGGCCGTCACGAGACTGGCAGCATTGACACATTTTCGTACGGTGTTGCGGACCGTGGTGCGTCGGTTAGGATTCCAAGGGAATGCGGTAGCAAGGGATTCGGATACTTCGAGGACAGGAGGCCCGCGAGTAACGCGGACCCGTATCAGATTACGGGTATAATGATGGAGACCATGTTTGGCGGTCTCGATTCGGAGGAGTAGAAGAATAGTGTAGTAGAAGTAGTTTGTCACTTGGGGTTAAGGACAGACGTTAGATATCAAAGAGGGACCACCATCGCAAGAGTTTTATAGCAACAATACAATCAAATAAAAACACTACCTTTGGTAGCCGCACGAGTTGAGTGAGTGTGGATGAACTGTCAATATCGAATGAAGGCGCAAGTGCAATCATGACAGAATCATCTACTTGTTCAACTTCTCCCACCAATGAGGTTTTATTCACAACACCATTCCCGGACCCAGTTCGATTACCACTCACCCTTATTCAATCACTTCTCACACCTAGCATCTCATATAGTCCTCCTACTTCTCCCCCTCTCCATATCCCCCGGAAAGCATCTCACGACCACCACTGCCATCGCTCAACCATCCACACAAACCGAAACAAAGATGTCATCTTACCCAGACTTCTGGTCCTCCTTCGACTCCTGGTTCCCCGGCTTCAACTTCTTCGACTCCTCCTACCCCCCCTTTGTCACAGCCGGATATCCCCCTTCTTACCCCCCTTCTTATCCTCCCTCCTACCCCCCTGCTTATCCTCCATCTTCCCCACCCTCCCAACCCCCATCCTATCCCCCCTCCTACCCCCCACA
>LMYD01000145.1:0-35619 GCA_001630595.1 Pseudogymnoascus sp. BL308 | reverse complement strand
CGATTTTCTAAGTTTGTAGTTTGGTGGTTTAGTCCTAGATTTTGGTGGGGTTGGTAAAATAGCCCTTTAGGCCATGTAGCCCTTTAGGCCACGACCTACGTTATAATATAGATGAGACTAGATTTTCAATTGGGACTATGTAATCTACACGAATTATAGTCGACTCTACGCTCCGTACGCGATTTTAAGCTCATCCTGGCTGACAGGAATGGGTGTCTGCTATTAAATGCATTTGTATGGATGGAACAGCTATTAAGCCCCTTATTATATTTAAGGGCTAGAACATCCTACAAAGCTGGATTCCAAAGGAGGTTATACAAAAATGGCACTTCTCTGCAAATACAAAAGGATGGACAAGCAATCTTCATGGATTAGAGTAGCTAAAACGCGTTTTTGAGCCCTCTACAAGAGCAAAAGTAACACAAAATGGACGACTACAGCAACGGCTCCTAATTTGCGATGGCCATGATAGCCATATAAGTGGAAGCTTTATATCACACTGCATTCAAAATCGAATATCGCTCCTTATAATACCTCCTCATACATCTCATGTTCTACAGCCACTTGATATTTCAATTTTTAGGCCCTTAAAGCAACACCTTACAACTGCTCTCTTACACCTAAATGAGGCACAACTCCTACGAATACAGAAAGCAGAGTGGCTTGAAGCATATATAAAAGCAAGAGAATTAGCATTTTCTAACTTAAATATTACTTCTGCATGGAGAGGAAGTGGGCTATAGCCATTCTAGCCACAAACAGTCATTCGAGCAGCTACGCTTCCTACAACAGACATAATATTAGAACGGCCTTATACTCCTACAGAGCATGATATTTTTGAGAAGGTATTCTTAAACAGCAGTCCACCTGATTTTCAAACACTTCACAAAGCAAATACAGTGCTCTCTACAGCCTTAAATCAAGGTGTTTTGAATACTCCTACAAAGCGATATATCAATAAGTTAGTAGATGAGTTAGAACGCCTTAATACACGCAACACCCTTCAAAAAAGAGAGTGTGATAACTTACGCTTAATTATTCAGAAGCGTAGAGCACAGAATAAGGGTAAGAGAGCTGTTTTAAAGGGTCAATTCCACATTTCTACAGAAGAACTCCGGTCGCAAGTTGTAGAAGCAGAAGCAGCGACAGCAATAGCTTCACAGAGGCCTACAACAACGCCACGACCTATAAACGAAGCTATAATTGAGGAAATAGATGAAGAGAGCGAAGAAGAGCCTTCTGAGGATGATATAGATGAATTAGGGCTGTAGTAATTGAATTATTTCGATTTTTTGAAGTTGTTGATGGGGTAGCTGCAACCCCACTACCGCCAGTACGCCATTCCCGCCAGTACGCCACGACTTACGTTAATGAAGCATAACTCCTACGCATACATAAGTTAGAATGGATGGAGGCATATATTAAAGCAAGAGCAGCTGCTTTTTCGACTTCAAATATAACTTCTGCTTGGAGAGGGAGTGGTCTACAGCCATTTCAACCAGAAACTGTTATTCAAGCACTTTCTACTACAGATGTTGTAGTAGAACGACCACATACACCTACAGAGCATGACATTTTTGAGAAGGTATTCTTAAACAGCAGTCCACCTGATATTAATACCCTTCAAAAAGCGAATACTGTACTCTCTACAGCTTTAAATCAAAGTGTTTTGAATACTCCTACAAAGCGATATATTAATAAGTTAGCAGATGAGACAGAACGGCTTAATACACGCAATATCCTTCAGAAAAGAGAGACAGATAACTTACGTTCAATTATTCAGAAGCGCAGAGTACAGAATAAGGGTAAGAGAGCAGTTTTGAAGGGTCAATTTCATATTTCTACAGAAGAACTCCAGTTGCAAGTTGTAGAAGCAGAAGCAGCAACAGCTTCACAGAGGTCTAGAATAACGCAACAACCTATAAACAAAGCTACAATTGAGGAAATAGATGAAGAGAGTGAAGAAGAGCCTTCTGAGGATGATATAGATGAATTAGGGTAGTAGAAATTGAATTATTTGCGATTTTTGGAGGCTGATGATATTCTTGATGGGGTAGCCTACCCCACATTCCCGGTTACGCCATGGTCCCGGTTACGCCACGACTTACGTTACACACTTCACTTCCTCTAACCTTGAGCGAAGCTTAAGGTTGGTCACAACAATTAGTTATTAACGAACTTGCTTCTGCATTTAAGCGAGTTAACAAACTTACTTCTCCCTACAATTAGTTTATATTAACTGTTAAATAATACTACCTATAGATTTTACACTTACTCTATCTACTAGATAGTAGTTTTTAACTGCAGTCTCTAGGCTATAACCTTTGTGTTATAGACTTTCTCTATAAGGCTATATAAGGTGGTATAGCCTCTTTAACCTACTCCCTCTACGGCTTCTCACTTTTATCTAGCAAAGTCTTAACAATAGCTCTTAAGTAATTTATCGCCTTCTGTGCATGCATCCTTCTGTACCTGGACTCCTCTGTCCACATCCTCCCAAAACCAAACTCTACTATCTCTTGCTAATGCCCTCCCTCATACGTTGCTGTCTTTGAGTCTTCCCCTTATGAGTTCGTTCTTCACTAGGATCATACATAAAAGCATTAGGAGGATCCCAGCGTTGCGCTGGCACAATAGCAGCGAACCCCCAATCTAGAATGCTGGTAATTTTCCTAGCGGTGGGATCCCACATAACATTTCCAAAATGTAGATCTCGATGTGCCAGGATGAATGTTGTCTCATTTATTTGAGCCTTGTGCATATTTAAGGCGTGCTTGAAGGTCTCAATGACTGTTAGATACGGCAGAAGGGGCTGGAGTGGCTAGAGTTCAGTGTGGTGGAGGATGGCATTTTCGTACTTCTCCACCCGCGCCAGGAGTAAAGCCAGATAGGTTTTGCAAGGGCTGGAGATATTTAGCTTGTTCGTAAGCGGAGACGAGCTCCGGCTTTGAGCGGTCTCCGTCGAAGTCTAGAGATTTTCGTCTACCATTGGAGCTGGTACTATTTTTCCACCTGGAGATAATGCTAACCCGCCAATGTGACTCCATCGGTGTGTTGACAGTTGTTGCACCACGTCGAGCATCTGGGTCATGTATGCGTCCAGATACTCCTTTCATTCATTTTCCAATCCAGCACCAATAAGGTATTAATGCACTTTATCAAAACTCATGCCATTAATGCAACTCACAAGCATCCATTCCTGCCCCAGCACATTATCCGCGCCATCATCAAATGCTATGACGAGTGGCACCAGAATGGTGGTATTCTCGGCCAGCCACGAAAGGACAGAGACTTCGTTTGCGGTTTTGATCGCTGGAAAGTGAAGGCTGCAATCCTTAGGATTTGATTGACTGCAGCATTTGGATATACAATAGGATAGATGATGTGGCCCCTCGAGAAAAAAAAAACGTCTATCTAGACTAACAACTAACTCCACTTCTAACACTTGCTAGCCTAATTTATTTAAAATGCTAGGGTATAATACTTGTAAACACTTGTGAACTATTTACTGCTAGATAAAATTATATTATAGGATGTATTGGTAGCTAGATTAGGAACACCCGCTCTCATAGTCTCCCTAAGACAGCCCCTTTGTAGTAACTGTCCAAACTAAGGCAGTGGAATTCTAGAAACAGGTCTAATACCACACCTCGCTACTTCCATTCCATGGTATGTACACCTGCTATCTTAGGATACTGTGCACCCGCGGGCGTTTGGCGAACCCTACCTGTATGTTAGACCACTTCATGTGCATAGCAACGGGTAAAGACGTACTGGGATTAGAATGTTACAGCATGCCGTTAACTGAAAATTGAAAGCACAGTCGATACCACCACCACCACAGTTGATGCCATCAAGGGAATCGTTGTATGACTGTTTAATGTTAACAGGATGCCTAGGTTAGGAGTGTATTGGGCACATACTTTAACGACGAGGTCGCAGCACGTAGGTTGACACGCACGTTTGACAATGGCTGTCGCAGCCTAGAGATGTTGCGCATCAGTTAAAAATAATCTCACACTATATGCCACCATTTTCCTACCTCATCCACTACTGGTAACGTAGTGGCAGACACAACAACAGACAAGGCGAGGATGGAGACTGTAAAAAGGCGAGAGAACATTTTTATTTTATTTTCAGTTCTGGACAAGTTGTGGAGATGAGAGTAGAGTAGTAGTGGTTCTAGTTGATAGGGGAGGGTTTGCCTTCTTATACTTAACTAATATCTAGTACAGTCGCCTATATAAAATTGAAATGAGAAACCTATATACACCTTGTGTTCTACGTTTGGTGATTGATTAACAAACTGTGTTCCTATATTGTTCTTGAACCGAGACAATATTTGTCTTGCATTGGTAGATTGTTAGTAATTAATTAACACATTGTGTTCCAATACTGTCCTTAAACTGAGATAGATTGAGAAATGATCTCTGGGATTCTGTTTGCGTCTTTGCCAAATTCTAGTTATTGGGCAGTGGCACGGCTCACAAGCGGAGGGGTCTCAGTTCAGCTGAAAGTTTAGCGTGTAGGGCTGGCTTCTTTGCTACTGAAAGGAGGAAATCATATCCGGATTAGGCTACATCCGAATACCTGTTTCACCCCGTATTAATCTTAATTCCAAGACCACATAGGATTCTTCGCCCTCGGCCTTAATAGTAGAGCTATTGTGTGACACAGTTTTGATCTTTATCATCTTCATCCTCTTCATCGGAGTCGTATGGGTAGCCAACACACGTTTGTCCCTATCGCGACCTCTACTGTGATGGCGGCGCATGGAACCCGTTTTCAAACTGTGTAGCCCCATCCACGCTCGTCACCCAGCTGGGTCTTCTCGAGGTAAACGTCTCTAGTTTGGGAGCTAGCTTCTTAAGCGCATCGCCGTCTAAGATGCCCACCTTAATAACGACTATATCCGACCGGAGCGGCGTCTCCGTCCACATCGTGGAGCTGCAGTTTCCGCAGAAATTGACGAATGCAGGATTGCCACTGCCGCCCTTAGCCTCATACACTTTCGGTTCCCCAGAGATGATAGTAAATGCAGACTTGGCGAATATCGCGTTTGTCGAATACGTGGACCCTGTCGACTTTCGACAGTTTGTACAGTGGCATAGACCCTGCGAGCTGTGGTAAGATTTGGGCTCTTATATATACGTAGTGCCTAACTCACTAGCATATCTGGCTCTCCTTGCATCTCAATATTGATCGCACTACATTTGCAGCTTCCGGTGTATGTAGCTGCCATGTTGAGGAATGGTGGCTCGAAGGAAATGGATTGCAGCGAAGAAAGGTCCGAAGGTCGCAGTAGGCAATGTGTAGTAGTGATTTTGAGAGTTTACGTGGAAGACAGGTTTGGACATATGATAAGAGTTTCAGGGAGGAATTAAGTTGCTTGAATAGTTCCTTGTGACCCAAGAAGGAATGTGGCTACTATATAGCTTTCCTGGTAGCTTTATTACTATATATAGAGAGCGTGCGGAGATGTTCCGTGCTCACTAAATATAGGCAATCGCTTTGATTGGGGGTAACCCACTACGTGGGGACCTTGCGTGAATTTGCGCGGCCCAGGAACAAAAGGCTGATAAATAACATCCCGTACAGTGATAGGGGTCTGAGGCTCGTATGAAAAGCTTATATAACCTTGGGGGGCGAAAGCAATTTAACAGTGATGCTGTGGTGAAGAAATTATATTAATCCACAGAAGGAGTACACAGCGCTGTTTTACGGCTTCTTCGCCCTAGGTATTCCATTCACGAAGTTACTGCGCTGTGTAGAGTTTGCACACATTACCTTGCATCAGTAATGCAGCTATGCTGCTACGTTGCGTTGCTACTCCACCTTTGCAGTTCGACGAGTGAGTTCAATAAACTTCACTAACAACCCCCTCCGCCCCCCTTCCAACCCGCCAAAAACAGTCGCGTGCCAACCTAGCGAACGGACGCAGTACCAGCCCCTTCGTCACCAGTATTCTTAAAGGCGGAGCTGATTGCAAGGATAAGTCAATGATACCCAGTATATTCATTGAGACCATTGGGTGGTAATAGATCGTTGGGTGGTGAAGGATCATCAATACTATCGGATGATATCATCGTGCGAGGAATTAGGACCACATGGTGCAGCTGGCAATACATACCGACTCTATCTCAACATGAGCAACGTACAATAATACTGAAGCTAGGACTTATCTAGAAGGTGGAGCACTTTGATTGACAAGGGATATATATGAGCACAGCGAATTGAGCGGTGCAGATGTCGTCTTGGTCATTTATTAGAAGGACCAAGAACCTCTTGCCGCCCTGGTCCCATATGTCAGGTTTAGCATCATTAAGCCATTGTGCATATTGCCTCCAATTCGTTGCCCTTTAATAAATACGTTGTACAGGTTTGTGGCATATGTGAATCTCGGAGCAGGCCACCTGATGCTGGGACTTTGTCCACATCTATTCAGTTTAAATCAGCAGACAGCTCTAGGTTGATAAGTGGAAGATCCACTTCGAGATTATCACTAAGCAATTAGATATAAAACGCGGGGAAATTCGACTATCAGTACTAAGATAGGTAGTTAAAATAAGTCTGCGAATCCTTCAGGATTCAGATAGCCAGGGATAAAAATATTAGTTTCCAATTTAGGCAAGTCTCAAACTATCATCGGTCGTTTAGAAGCCAGGATGAAACAGAGGATTAGATTATAACAGAGGTCTGTCGACATATATAAGAACCAGCCTTGACTACTCCATATCTAAGAACAGCACCAAAGTTGCACTCGACAAAAGATCTTCTCTCCCAGCCGCACAGCTTAACCTCCCAACTCTTGATTATATCTAAGCCGCCATCAAGCCAATCAACATGAAGCTTCAATTTTCTGCAGTGTTTGTGTTCCTCGGCCTCACCGTGGCAGTCGCGGTACCTGAACCAGCCGCTGGCAATCTTGTGAGTAGATGTTGCAATTGCAGCTTTGCGGTTCCCAGCTAATGTCATTTTATAGGTCAAGGAGGCTTGTAGGGCTGGTGGTGCTTACTGTGTTGCCAACTCTCTATGTTGCTCAAACTCGTGCATCGGTGCCACTAGACCAACCGGTGGATACTGTTCCTAAACGCAGACAGGGACAAGAGCAATGATCCATGTTTACAAGTCCATGGTACATATAATACATAGATTAAAGAGGCCGCATTGTCCGCTGGGAGTTTGCCGAAGGGTAGAATTATGGAGTATTAGGTATACTGTATCCACCGTATACATCTATACTTATCAATATCAATCAATATAAAGGCTATCTGACCCTTTCAGTAGCCTCCTAGCTGCCGCATCGTTAACGGGAGGTAACCAGTCAGGCCAGTGGGTGGAACATATGACGCTGTGATTTATACTATGAAACCTCTCCGTACCTTTACAAAAACGCCTTTACCAAGACCTATATCTACAAACGCCTGTATGAACCCCTCTAATCAACGCCCGCCTGTAGATCAACAAAGATATTTACCAACGCCACAGCAATTTCTGCCGCAATAAGAATAATTACAATCCACTCCAGCATTTCCCCATGTCCAGAGGTTAGTTGCTCCTTCAGAACTGCCAGCAGATCTGCAATTACGTCGAGCCGCTCTGTTAGCAGCTGTACCCGCTGGTCCATCTCAAGATAGCTTCGCACTGCCTGGTACACTGGCTCAAGCTGCGGCTCTACCCAGAATAGTTCTGGCGTGTCTAGTACAGACCCGTTGAGATGGATGCTAATCCGCAGGATGAACAACTCGCCGATCTGCATGTTGATCTCCTTTCGCGAGAGCGCGATTGTGCCTGTACGTGCGATACTTGCGGGTATGTCTTGGCAAGTCGTGATAGTATTGTCGACAAGCTCCTCAAAAAGGGATGTCTGTGCAGTTGTTTGTTAGCTTTAGTATGGTAGGAGGTAAGAAGGGGCATACCTTGACGCTCTGCGCAAGCGCATGGCTAATTGCCAGCTTAACCATGTAATTCGTCTTCTCTCTCAGCGTAATAAAGTCGTTGTACACCCGCGCCTGGTACTCCTCCGTGTAGTAAAAGTTGAAGCACTCTGCCTCTATGTCGTCGCGCCCCAGTTTCTCCTCCTCAAACCGTGCCAGCTCTCCTAGGAATCGTTGCTCCTGCGCTACGCTCATACCCCAGATTACTACCACACCGTACGCGAATATAAATATTTCGGGGACATGGACTGTTGTATCGAAGTCAGGTGTATCCTCCACTTCTACCACATGTGGCGCGGCGGGTGGCGGGAGCAGTGCGTCAGGGACATCCTCATCTGCAGCTGCGAGGGAGAGGAGGTCCTCCTGCCGGCCTTCGACTTCGACCACGGAATCTGAGTAGCGTCGCTCCATCGTCTCAGCAGACGTCTCCCTCACTGGCGCAGACCGCACCGTCTTCCCCCGCACTCCACCCTTGCCGTAATTATATGGCGTGTAGATGCACTCATCAAACAGCCTTGGTGCCGCACCCCTTCCCTTCCCGCGACCCTTGAGAAACTGCATCAACCTATCCATCCGGTACCGGTTCGCCGTACAATATGCCGTCACACGCGGCAGCCGCTCCCGATCCGCCTTCCCAAGCCGTGCTGCATCCCGCCGCGCCGTCGGGTCCTTAATCCGCGTGTACTGCGAGTATACATCACGCCCACTCTCCTCTTCGGGACCTTCCTCGCCAAAGTCGGGATTCGGCAGCAGCTTCAGCTTCTGCGCTGTTTTCGATGTGCGCTGTGGGCCGATTTTAGATGCAGGTATGGGGTTGGGACCCAGCGGCGAGGGGCTGTAGCCAGCGGGCGCCCCAGAGCTGTTGCGGCGTCGCAGGCGGTGGTTCAGCGCCGAGAGCATGGGCATGGGCGTGGGCGGGATCGTGGCCACAGAGGGCGTCGGGTTGAAGGTTACAGAGCGCGTTTCGCGGGGGGCAGGCTCGGGCGCCGACGTGGAGGGGAGAAGGGGCGTTGTCTCAGAGGTTGTCGGTGGGGGGGACATTGTGGCGGTTGGGTGGTGGTGATGGGGCATTGGTGCAGCTGTGGCTATGTGACACAGCGTCTGTGGGCTGGTGTTTGTGTGCAGCGCCGTGCAGTGCCGTGCAGGATGTGGTCGTACAATACGGGTTGTTTGTGGTTGCCCGCGATAGGAGTTTGTGGTATGGTCGTCTGAATTTGAGGTTGGACGTTGCTATGCCATGGCAGCTATTTTCATAATGACGACGACGTTGAATTGGGTTTGGCGGAGCGGAGTTAGCGAGTTCCTCTAGCGTATCTCCTGTTATTAACTAGTGGCAAGCTAGAGTGGGGAGCTTAAAGTAGTACTGGAGCATGTCCTTGTCATGTTTTACCAAGTTCTTCAACTATTCTCTGTATAATTCATATATAATTCATATATTTCCCTAAGTTTAGTTGTAAAGTAGTAAATAGGGCATATAGTGCTATGCTGTACTAAGATGAGATAGATGGTGGGGATGTGGTGCGACTGCATGTCTGAGATGCCGATAAGAAGTACATACCCCGCATGCTCTTTTATGTATTGGTACATGGATTCTATGTATACGCTATGCATTGTTTTTCAAAATCAGCAGTAAGCGGCCATGGTTAACTGTGGCAATTACCCCTGTAACGAGGCAAAGTGACTTATCTGACATGTATATGTTTGGATGTATTTGTACTGGCTCCCTATTGCTCCAAGTCGACTCCAGTAGATAAGTGATAGATAGTACTACAGTTCACAGTACAAGTCACCACCTCATCGTCGTCCCCGCCATCTGACTTCCTCTTATGTTTACTCTATCTGTGTTTACTCAACCTCGTTCTTCCTGCACGAGAATATTCCATTTGTTCTTTCTTCTTTCCAACATATAATCTTCAACCTCACATTGCTAATAATCAATCTGCTCCTACCTTATTTGGTATATATACTCTTCCCTTGCTTTCTCCATCAACCCCGCCCCAAACCTCCCTGTTGCAACTGTGGCTAACGCACCTGGTTATCCTTCTAGTGGTTGCCAATATGTCCGCCACATCCTTGCCAGCAAATGTCCACATCACCCAGCATCCATGCGCACAAGCAAAGCTCTCCCAGCTAAGGTCAACCAAAGCCGGTGCTCGCGAGACCAGAGCTTTGTTGCACGAGATATCGACCATTATAGCGGTCGAGGCTACCGCAGCTGGTTTGACTGTGAAAGATGGACCCATTGTACGTTATAAGGAAGGTGACCTGCATTCCATGGCCATCTCTGACGCAGAACTTAGGAGAAAACCGCTATTGGCTACGAATATACCACAGCTACGGTAGCCCCAGAGTCAATATCTCTCGTTCCAATCCTGAGATCTGGTCTTGGCATGCTCGATGGTTCGTCTCAATCTCTGCCTCGAGTTTGGTTGAAGTTCTTTGTTGTTGATATCCCTTAAGCTATCCAAACCGTCCTCCCAGAACCAGTTCCCGTCCACCACCTCGGACTTTTCCGCGAGCCCACCACCCTCTCACCCGTCGAATACTACAACAATCTGCCCTACCATATCCCAGCTGCCGGCTCCACGTCGGCAGCTCCAACTCGCAACTCATCTGCCTCGAAACTCGCCATCCTGCTCGACCCCGTCATTGCTACGGGTGGTACATGTGCCGCGGCCATTCAAACACTAAGGGAATGGGGCGTTGAAAGAATCATTGTGCTGGCTGTTTTAGGGGCTCTTCCAGGTGTGGTGCGAGCAGCAGCGGAATGGCCTGAGGGAACAGAGATCTGGCTTGCAGGGTTGGACAATGATGTTAATGAGAAGGGGATGATATGCCCAGGCTTTGGGGATGTGGGCGATAGGTTGTTCCTGACTATCGGGAAGTAGATAGGGGTTGAGTGAGTGAGTTATTATATTGGCGCCTAGAGGTACTGAACCTGCTGTGAACTGGGAATAAGAGGAAATAGCACCGGTCTACTCCTTTCCATTACGCTACTCGTGATTGTTACTCGAGGTTGGATATTGGAGTCTCATCTCAGCCAGGCTGTGTGGCGAACGAAATCCTAACCTCCAGGTGCATATCTATCTTCATCCAAAAGTGTTCCTTCCCTCCAACTGTCCTCAACCCACTCAAGTGTGACAATTCGTGGCACTGCCCTCCTATGCGAAATCCTCTCCCTGACAGATCCCAAGGAGTCAATACCCTTCCGTACAACGATATGCGTAATACTGGTATCCTCCAAGTCCCATGCCATACTAGCCCGACCAAATTTTAATTTATGCTCCACTAGCAGGCACTGTAGATCGTCCTCACTGGAATCTGCTACGCCCTCCCCTCTTATCCAACCAGCAATATGTGCACAAAAGCCAGAGAACATGAAGCCCTTCATATCTCTCAAATCGAGATCATGATGCTTCCCCTGTAGCTGACTTAGGAGTGCGTCTGTTTCGAAACCACTTTCCAGTTCTTCCTTGGGCATATCATCGCAGATTTCCTTCAACTCCGCGGCCCCTACGTCGCGTGCATAGCTGTCGCCAAACCTGTCGACATTTTCCTGAATCCTTTCTACCTCGTGCTGGACCGTGTAAAACATATGCCGTGGCTCGAGAGGCACTAAATGCCTCTCCTGCCCAAGGTCAACCTCGTACTGCTGAACGGCATCAAACAACCATCTTGGCCTCACCACATTCTGTAACCCGCTCTTGATTAAGCTGGCCACCTTTACTACCTTCTTATCAGCAATAACGATCGTATCCGCTTCTGTCGTAGGACTCTGAAATATGGAACCGCCATTTGCCTTAATGTACTGTTCTAGCTCTGCCTTGCTCTTCTTGGGCAACTTTGTAGCTTCACTCAGAACGCAGAAATTCAGGCCATGAAAGGCGTCTGAGCCCTGTCCCGAATATGGTTTGGTCGCTTTACTCTCGTTTCCTGCGATTAAAAGTTGCTTCTTAGATGTCCTCGCCGCTTTACGTCGAGTATCGACGTTAAATTCCTTCTCTTTACTTTCCTCTTCCAATCTTGACTTCAAATTTATGAATTCTTGAATACTCAGTGAAGTACTCCAGTCCCTGTCCATCCGTAGGTGCTTGAAGCGCGGAAAGCGTAGCGTCAAACCCGTCTTAAACGAGTCGCTTGCGGATACGGAAGCGGCCTTGACGGATACAACTACTGAGTCGCAAGGTCTGATCCATACATCTGGCCTTTCGAACTGAGCTTCACCTCCGGCCAGCTCGATTAAGTCCGTGGGCGGTTTTTTTGGGTTCCAATCCACCCATTTGTTCTCCGTATGGTGTTTGATATTCGCATAATCCTCGGCCTTGAACCCGCCTCCAACCTTGAAGAATGAATAGCATTTCATCGGATCCGCCCCTTTTTGTATCTGGTTTTGATCAACTCTTAGTCCACAAAGAAAGCTCGAAAGACGTCCTCCTCGATGTCCAGAACCATAATAACCACCAATGATGATGCAGTCTAGAGACTCGCCAAAGCCGGTCATGTACTCTGGCTTCACCTTCATCCAGTCGTCATTGCGCGAGTTGAGGCGGTAGACGGAGCGAGGATTCTTGAGCACCAGACCTTCAGAAGCTTCTGCGACGACTTTCCGGAGTAGAGGCTCTATGGCTTCGACAGAATGTGCCGAGGTATAAGTATGGACTTCAAATCTTCGGTGAACGTTCGTGATGCATCTTTCGAGGGCTCGGCGTCGGTCGCGAAGAGTATACTGAGTTAGAGGTTCATCGTTCAAGTAGATGATGTCGAAAATTCGGAAGAGTGGGCGGGGGCCATTGCCAGCAAAGGGGTTGCGCTGTTCAGACAGGGCAGCAGTTTTAAGAGTACCGAACGGGACCATTATGTCTGCCTCGGGATCCCAGGTTATCATTTCGCCGTCGATGATCAGGTTTCTAACTCCCAAATCGAAGGCTTCCTTCAAATGTCTCGTTATGGCGCCATTTTCATCCTCGAACCCACTGCCATAGAGGTACGTGTAGTCTTTGGCTTTTCGGGACCAAAACCCAAACCTCCTCCCCCCTGGAACTGAATCATCCTCGACCATGTGCATTTGCATCCTTTCGCCATCTAGTTTCTCCTCTATCCAGAACTCGGTGTCATCCGGCGTAGGCCTCATGTTGTCGACCATTTTCTGAAACGAGTGCATTTGGAACTGAGCCAATTGCGGCTGGAAACATTGCATGAGCGTGACCCCTGCTTCGCTGCCTTCCAGACGGATGGATGGATTGGTGAGCTCCCAGCAGACTCGACGAAGACTCGAAGAAACATTAAACAAAGTTTCTCCATCTGGGTGCCATAGCTTGAAGCCATCGTTAGTGCAAATTTCCGGGGGAGGATAGAATGGTGGGGTTTCGTACATCAAGGAATGTCTTCTCCGAAGCACCAACTTTCATTTGCCGGAGAATTATTCGAATGAGCCACATTAGCTCTTCAGCATTCATTCTATTGTAGAATATCTGGAAAATTGGTAGCTGGGCCTCCTCTTTAGGCGCGGACGATAGCTGGTCAAGCAGCTGGTTGACCTCTGCAATCCGCATGTTGCCCATAGACGTCCTCATCGGCCTTTTGGATAGTACTTCAAAGCATCTTCCCGCAAAGTCTCCTGCCATCCTACTCGCGAATGTCTGGCCCGGTAGCTTCCAATTGAGTAGATTATAGCCATCCTCGGAGTTCTTATCGATCTTCATTAGCTTAACAAGTAGCCTACCGATGGTTTTCTCTTTCAGCCCATACATCGCACGGTCACGGTCTTTCTCAGGGATAATAAGACGCAATGCGGGATAAAAGTCATGGCCGACCTCGCTCCTCCACCGGGAAATAAACCGTTCGATAATGATGCGGCGGACTTCATGAGGTGACTGTTTTGTTGGTCCATGTGGCCCACGCTTGGCGCGACCGGTAGCTGAGGGGCCGGTCGGCTTCTTCTTGTTCTCACTCAATGGAGCGAAGAGGGAGACTAAGAGTTCATGGAACGGGAGGGTCTTGTGTTGGTTGAGCGGGCGGTTTGGATACCTTCGGGGTGGCCAGTGAGCAGGGTTTCATCGCAATATGGGGTACTTTAAAGCATGAGCTTTACTCACTTTGCCTCGAGTTCTTCCTTACTCAAGGGTCCATGGCCGTATTGAAGATCATCGTCTTCGCGGGCCTCCATATCGATATGCCGTGGTGCTCGTTGGCTGGACATGGCTCTCGTTTTGTTTAGGTGGAGGCCGTGATCACCGAAGAATAATTTTAATAGCTGCGGTGTAGACTAATCACTGGTAGCATTATTTATAAAAGTAACAGCTATATAACCATACGAAGCGCTCTTGTTGGATTGACAGTGCGGTTTTGGTCGTCTACGTTGGAGGGATGTGTGACGTATCAGGCATCAGGCGCGTCACAAGGCATGAAGTGAATGAGGCGAAAGTGACGCGTGATCACGTGATACCGACTGTATTTTCTTTTCGTGTTTGGCACTTGGCACTGGCTGAAGTTTGAAATTTGAAGTTCTTAGTCAGGTGACCTATTATGTTCTGTCCACTAACAAAGAAGGTGTTGGAGTTTCATAAGCGATACTTCAGCGCCGAGCTGGGTACTCGCTTAGTACAAGATATACGCACACTTTTAAGTTGCCAATGCAGTACACGTATGTACTCTTTTTTCCTTGTGCAAGTATAACATGCACTCCTGCCTAAACCAAACCCTACTGTGACCACCTACCTTCTTCTTTTTCGCTCGTTGGAAGATGCAGTGCTACTTGTGCATCCTTACTACCAGTCATAGTAAATTGGTAAAATTAGGAGAAAATTAGTCTTGTTGTTACCACCAATAGTAATAGAGTAGCTATACCGCCCATACCGCCAATATGCCCATCTGCCGATATTTCCCAACAGCTGTTGTATGTATATTAAGGCCACTTGGCGGACTGATTGTATTTATTATTTCTTATTATTTCTCCCTCTCTCTCCCTTTCTCTCTCTATAACGAGCATTTTGAACCTGAGCCGGTTATTCCGTATCGCTATTTTGTGCATTTAGGTACGAGATTTTACAGTGTCACACGAGTCACACACGTGTGCCACAGTACGTATCCTGCACAGAGATCACTCCCGCGACCCGGGCGATCCTTATCCGATAAGCCTGCTTTGCTCGTCAGATCACATACGACCACTTCCTGTCCGACAGCCCTTCACTCACCTATCTTCCTTCCTTGCCATATCTTCTTTATTCACAAACCGCGAAGGCGACAGGGACGCCATCTTCCCCAACAACTATACAACTACTCTTTACTCAAGGCACATCAGTGCGAATGGGACTGTGCGCCTCTTTTCACGACTGCCTCGTATGCCTCCGACCACCTTTACCTGACTTCCGCGTTGGTTCGGTGGAGAAGCAGCTTCACTAGACCAGAGTTTCGCTCATAACGCCTGCTGCATCCGAGGCTTCTGCATGACAATGCTGGCACCTCGATCGTTTCTATTCAGCTCGACAAAACAGGCCGCTGCGCCTCCTCTGTCGAAACAACCTCCAACATCGGATGCATTGCCGACAACTATAGCAAAGGAACAGAAAGAAGTCCTCGACTTAGGCCGTGGCCCTACGAAAACCCTGTCTGCGAACGCAGCCTTGGAAAATGGGAAGGGCGGCTCATCCAACCCTGTAGGGATCCCCATCCGCCAGGCTGCGGATCCCAGCCATCGAAACCGTGGCGTCAAGGGACGGCGATACGATGGCGGGGAGACGATCGAGCCTAGATCTAGAGACAAGCAATCGCAAGGAAAACCCTCTGCCGCCGTCACATCACTCCTCGCGAACACTGCTATCCCGCCTCCACGGTTCAGGTCCCTCAGTCGCCGGAGCGGTCAAACCCAACGATTAACCCTCGATGGTGTGTTCGCTGAGAAGGGCGATTCTGAAAAGGAATACAGCCCAACACTAGGAGGGAATCCACTAGATCTACTTCTGTGCCCACCGGATGATATGTCGGATATGGATCTATTAGGTAGCGATGCTGACTCGCTACCTAATCTGTCGTATGTTTCCAAGAGGGCCATTTCAACAGATTCGGTACCCTCTCTTACCGACAACTCCATTGGGGGCAGTTATCTCTCTTTTGGTTCTTCAGTTTCACCTCAATCCCGAGGGAAACGGTTCTTGCCAACTAGAAAGCTGGAACCGCTTGCTTCTACCTTGGGAGACCTACCATTAGACCATCCTTTGTCAGATCCCGATCTACATTCTTGGGAGATGGATTTTAGAGTGTTTGGTGATGAGAGAAAAGACAGCCAGAAGCTAGGTGGTATTCCTGCGTTACGCCAAAAATCAGCCTTCAAATCAAATTTAACCGCGTCCTTGCGAGCATTGAGATCAGCGGCGAAGTCTCTCTCGAACATGACAGCCCCCATGATCACACCGGACGATTTTCTTACGAGATCGATTATAACCATCGACCCAAAAGTCCCTTTTACAGATGAGCGTATGCCGCCTCGCCTTGATAACATACCGACTCCAGCTCTTCGCCGTTACCTGAACCCCACGACCAACGCACCCACCGAGGCGCATGTCCACTCGTCACGCCCACAGACTACATGCTCTCAATGTACTACTTCCATCCAGATGGAAACTTATAATAATAAGAGT
This sequence comes from Pseudogymnoascus sp. BL308, assembly GCA_001630595.1. Lineage (NCBI taxonomy): Eukaryota > Fungi > Ascomycota > Leotiomycetes > Thelebolales > Thelebolaceae > Pseudogymnoascus > Pseudogymnoascus sp. BL308. Next base: position 19,046 of record LMYD01000145.1, on the reverse strand, counting down.
TCAAAGGCCGCCAAGACTGAAACCGAAAAAGTCACCAGCAAAGATACTAGCAATTCATCTCCAGGAGCATGCAACGGGCCGGTTGCTCGCCAGCGCGACATGCGAGAGAACAGTGACTTTATCCGGGTGGCGGTCATGGAGATGAGAATGAGGAAGAATGGGAAATTAGATGAAAATGCGCCTGGGCGAGCTAGATGGGCTCTTCCTCCCAGGCGCGTATCTACCGCTGTCTACGAGATTGGCGAAGGAGGCGTCCCAGTGCGCTGGATTGGAATCTCGGCTGGCTGAAGCGACCTTTGTTACTGTCACATCAAGCAGACATCAGCACCAAAAATCCCTTACATCTATTCAAGTGTTATTGGATAACGCAGTAAATTATTGCGATCTATCGCAGATCTCGACTATCGCCTGGCCTTGCTTTACGCCCAGCCCCCTTGGAGTGCTTGTCTTTGACCTTTACACCTCCAAGCGCGCCTACACTAACCCACACGCTGTCACCAACCCTTTGTGGCAGCTTCCTGCCCTTGAGCCGTTGGTCAACGAGCCACACCCCCGCCACGAATTCGTCCCTGGACAACATTCCTGTCCCACTACGATCGACCAGCTCCCAAATATCGGATAGGACATCATCCGGCAGTCGCGAGCGCGACCAGATATCCCGCACCACGAGACTGGACACACAATCTTCCGGTGGTGAACGATGGCTATCTGAAGCCCCTGGCCTGGTGCCCACAAGACTCGAATTTCTCCGGGAAGGCGACGAGGTGATTGCTGGAACAGGTCTCGTCATGGTGGATGGAGACGTGAACAACCCCTTATTGCTTGCCCAAAGCCCTTCATAACGCTTACGTTCCCGATCGCTCACTGCATCACGCCAGCGCTTCCGATCTCCCTCGTGGTGTTTATTAGGGTGCTTCTTCATTAAGTTCTTTCTCCCACGCTTCACCATCCCCTCGTCCTCGTCGTCAGATGACCGTGGCGTTTTGCGCATTGTGGTACGCATACCTGTCCTGCCTCCAGTATGCTGCTTCTGTATACTGGGTTTTGAGGGTGAAGGTGTGCGTGATGATTGCGACATGTGAGCTTGGGCATTGGCGAATATTGAGGTCGTGGAGCGACGGGTAGGGGGCGGTGCTGGAGCAGGTTTCTTCGAAGGCATTGGCGATTGACTACGAGAGGATGCCAACGCAGAGGCCACCATAGCGTTAGCAAGAGAATTAACAGTCATAGAATTTTGAGATGTGGCTGTCTGATCCCGAGATGCTGTAAAGGGCCTTTGTTGTTGATTTGAGTGAATGTGCTTAGATCTAGCGATCACAGGCTCTGGCTTGTAGTCAGACTGGAGGCCGTCAGAGGCAGATACGAAGGAGTTTTCGGAAGAAGCATCTTCATCCTCTTCTGCATTGCTTGGAGATATAATAGGATCTTTGTTTATATGTTTCTCAGTATATTTACCTGTGGGTTTCGTCGAGGATGTAGGTGGTGGTAGAAGCCCCCTTTTTGCGAGATCTGATCCTGGAGTGGCAGGGTTGGCACCTAGGCTCCCTGGCAAGGCTCTTACTGGCAAGGCTTCGGGCTTCGGCTTGGGCTTTCGTTTTGGCTTTGGTTTATCGAGGTTAGTTCTGATCCCTGGGGATTTCGGTCCAGAATTTGAAAGAGTAGACTCTGGTCTTGGGCTTGATATTGATAGATCGTTTCCCGAGTAAGATAGAGGGCGCTGGTATAGGGGGCTTGCATCTGTTTTCAAGGGCGTAGAGGCTATTTTCTCGAATGCATTTATTAACTGTGAAGTCGGAGGTATAAATGCGTTGCCATTAGTCTCGGCCGATATAGGACTCAAATAGTTATTGGTGTTCTCCATCAACCCATCAGTCTCTCCATGGTGTTGGCCCCCCTGTCTATAAATTGTTCGTTGTTGCCCAGTCATTGGCTTTCGATTTGGACTTGAGCTGACAGATCTTGATGCTGCTAGATTCGCCGCGATGTGTGATTCGGAATTCCTTTTTGTATGCTGTTGAATAGACCTCTTGTCGTCCCCAGTAAAGTCATTAAGCCTGCTCCGGACCGGTCCGCCATCCAGCCCAGCTCCGGCAGTCCCTCTGCCAGTGTGGTGGCGTATCAAGGTATCCCCAGCGTCGTCATCTGTGGTTGTCCCAGTGTTTTGTGACGAGATTGTTCGCGCGGCCAAAGTCGAGTCCCTGCCTGCCTTTGACGCCGCGGCGAGAGCCGGGTTCTGGTTGAAAGGCTTTAGTGTCGGCTTCGGCTTCACAGGCGGTTTGCCAAACGCCATCGTGGCACCTTGAAGGGCGGCATTCTGTTTTGGCCCTGTGGGTGGTCTCGGGTTTCTTTGGTCGCTGTCATGCGGTGCATCACCGGTAGCCATTGGAAGATATAGGCAGGATGGAGCCGTTGGAGTATGAAGAGAAGCTTGCCATATAGGCAAACCTTCGTGAAATATTTCAAAAGATATGCATGTCACTGCTAGAATGACGGTGGCAGCGGGTTTGTATTTATCGGATCTGGTATTGCTGAGCACAGTGTCTACAGTATATTCGTATTCGCTGACGGCCGCTGCTCCTGTCACTTTATCCACGCGTTAAGCTAGAGTACGAAGTACAGTAGTGGGCGCGGCTGACGTACTGTATGAAGGGTGCGGGCTCCACTTGGTGATTCTATACATAGTACACCAATGACTGTTTGTATCTACGGGCGAGGCTGACAAGATGACTTTCTGTGTAAACAAGGCTGGCATTCATTTTGTCGACTTGGGCGATTCTTTCAAGTATCACTATTGGATTTCTGAAGCAAATCAGACGTATTGAAACGCAAAATAACATTTCTACTCTTAACATTTGACAACGATGTCATGTGCTGGCCATATCTTCTTCCCTTGAACGCCGGACCGAGCCAAACCATAAAACCCCAGGCCACCCCTCCTGATATCCATCAAAGTAGAACTCCTACAAAACACGATACCATCCTTAAAAGATCAATGCCAGCAAAAAAATACAAGAAATGAACACATCATGATACCAGTACTGCTTTTATGCAGGACAACGTATCGAATTACTCACAGCCTGCCATGGGTATCGTGTAACCGTCCCTCAATACTCATAACGACCAAACAAGTCAAGCCTGAAGTATATGCGCCACCAGAATATAACTTCAGAAAAGAAGCGGTGATGACGATTTAGAAGGCGTCCTCATCTGTCCAGTTTGCCTCGCTACCAGACATAATCCGATTTCCGTGGGAATCCACAACCACATGGCCAGCATGAAGCTCAGGCGGGTATCCCTTGTGCTTCTTCATCTGAGCACCTTGGGGAGGTGCGTATCCATCCTCAGGTGTGAAACGTTTCCCTCGTGCAGCGCGAAGCCGAGCATAGTACTCGTCAGAGGCATCTTGCTCTGGCTCTGAGACGTCATCGTAGGTTTCCCAGTTTTCGGATCCTGAAACCGTTGTGGCGGCTGCTGATGTGTTGGAAATCTGCCTACTCGGCGGGTTTGGAGGGCATGAGTATTTTGACGCACGCTCATCTTGGCGCATGGAGGATGAGTAGGAATTCGCATTCGAGAAGCCGCGGGAATATTGGTCGTAGTTACGATCGTCATAAACATCCTCGGGAGGCACGTGGCGCACAATCGAGTTCGACTCGAAGCTATCGCTCCTTGAAACCGAAGCAGAGTCACGAGGTGGCTCGAAAAATTCTCTCATCTTGGGGGGCGGAGCGCGGGCTGGTGGTCCCATATTTCTAACCGTTCCAGTGACGGGCCTCTTATCTGCTTGCGCCTTCCTCTCAGGGGAGTTATTTCCGTGTTTGAGGCTGGACAATGGAGCGCGCGCAGGGATTCTTGAAGGAGTTCTGCCTCCTGCAGCTGAAACAGAGCTTGCCAGGGGATTTCGCTTGATTGACTCCTGGGCAACGGGAGTCTTCGCTCCAGCTCTGGAAGGAGGCGGTCTCATGCTGTTCGCGCGGCTGACAGGAGCCGATTTTTGGGCTCTCGAAGGGGCTGGCGCTGGTGCTGCCGGGGTCCTCGATCGCGGTCCCGGGGCTTGTTTGGCTTCGGATGCTTCTAATTCATCAAGGTACCTCTCGCCGTGTACCATGAAAGGCCTGCCATACTCATCTTCCCATTTCTCAAGAGACCTACGCAAGTCGACTGCCACCTTTGGCAGTTCCTTGGCAATTCTCTTCCTCATCTTCTCTTCCCTAAGCAACCTCGTAGGATCACGCTTCTCACCCTTCTGGCCACGCATCATAAGTCTGGAAGCATCTTGGCTTGCAGCTGAAAGGTCGTCTCGGTCTTTCACAAGAGATCGGTGCCTGTCAATAAGGGACAACATTGGTGCACGTTGTTCCTTCAGTGATTCAAGTCGATTAATTTCTTGCTCGTGTGCTTCAAGCAAAGCATCACTGTAGACATCCGAAAAGGCGGGCGTGAATTCAAGCATTTCCTCCTCAGAGAAGTAAAGTCCATCCCACAGCTCCTGGAGTTTATAACGAGCATCTTCGACAAACAAATGGAGGTTTTGTCTCTTGAGCTCATTAAGCCTTGAAAGTTCGTCTTCAAATTCGTTGATCTGTCGCACGCCGCATCCTCGGTTATTGTTAAGGAATCTCTTTCTCTCTGGCTCGTCAACCCCGAGGCGCTCCCAAAGGCCCTCGACTGTGGTGCGTAGTTCTTTAAGGCGTCTCTCCCTGGCTTTCTTCTCGTCGCCTAGCTTATCGCGCTTGCTTCGAAGTCTTGCGATGTCATCTTCGTGGAGACCGAGTTGCTCAGGAGAATCCCGATAGTATTTAACAATTGTAGCATCGGTTTGCGCTTGAGGTGTTCCAAGTTCGGCCCAGAGTTGAATGATATTCTCCGAGAGAGCTTTCACGGTTGCAACACGACGAGTGTACTCTTCGTACACACGTGTGAATTCGTTATCAAGAGATGTAACGTAGGTTGGGGAGAGGTCAAATGTTGGAGGTACGGATGAGTTCGCGGTGGTCGGCGGCAATGGAATTCTGATAAACGAAGACTCCAGATGCGACGAATAGGATTCAAGGGCTTGGACAAGTTCTAAATAATTAGCAAGGTAACCTCTATGAAGACGAAATAATTCATGTGGATAAAACTCACTCTTGACTTGTTCGAAACGCTCCTTGTGTATTTTGCTGAGTTGCGAATGCTTCTCTTTCAAAGTTTGTAAACATTGAATCAGAGGGTACGAAACTTTTAGGGATTGATCTTCGACATTGTAATCATGCATGTCTTTTGAGTCACCGAGGGACGACTCCATCTGTTTGATAGTTGTGATAATGCGATGCGCTTCCTCGGCCATCTCGTTCTTTTCCGCAGAGACTATTCGCACTTGGTTGTGGAGTGTTTCAGAGAGCGCAGCAAATAGCTATAGCACATATAGTGTCAGCTTGTGATCATTTTATAAACTATCCATCATATCACAGTGCGCATATGTGGGGGACCTATGCATACCTCCGCCTCGCGCGACTCTCTGTCATGGTTGGGAACCCCAATCTCATCGAAGAGACCATGGAGCTGGCCAACAATAGACGACACCTGCGACGATAAATAACTGGTGTCCATGGTGAAGAGGGTATTTCGGGTGTTTAATGAGTGTATATCGTGAGTTGCTGCGACTGTGCCTGCGACAATATGTGGGTCGTTCGTTGACCACCGACAGTGACAGTGACAGTGATGATGAAGAGTGCCCTGTCTAGTTGGAGTGGGCGGTAGCGATGAGTTGCAATGGCAAAAGCCCTTTTTGTTATGTGTTACAATTCATCAGCAACGAAGTCGAGCTGGACGCGTTCGTGGTTGTTTTGTGTAATATCACAGAGTCCTTGCTTGCAGCTAGCGGAACATCGCGATGATGGGGTACATATTGGCTAGGCGCGTGTTTATTCCGGGACCAGAACGTCTGTTTACCCAGCAACCATGGCAACCATGTGTACGATGAACCCATGATGACTTTGGGCGGTAGGTGTTTCGCGCTAGTCCCGCTACGTCAGTATTCTGCCAGTTACAACCGGACCCCACTCCACTGTTGGTTGCCTCCATCCATCTCACACCACAACCCCACTACACCTCAACAGCCTTCTAGGCTTTCTAACCAACAAGGTCTATCTCGGAGATCGAGCATCAGGTCTTGTTGGATTTTGATAAACATCTGGGACAATCATGGATGTCGCACGGAGGGCGTGGGGTAAGCAATCACCTATGAATCCGAAGTTGACCGCCTCGAGCTAACGTCGAGACATACAGAGCTCGACAATAACGTCCAGCTTGTAGATTCTCATCGCGATGCGTTATATTCGTATGATGCTACTGAGCAGAAAGCCATCAATGAAGCTAAGCCGTGGAGAACCAATCCTCGCCATTTCAAAAATGTCCGAATTTCCGCCGTCGCTCTTCTGAAGATGGTGATGCATGCCAGGTCAGGAGGGTCCGTTGAAATTATGGGGCTGATGCAAGGCAAAATCTCTGGTGATACATTTATTGTCACTGATGCCCTCCGCCTGCCTGTTGAGGGAACTGAAACGCGAGTGAACGCCCAGGACGAGGCAAACGAATACATGGTGGGATATTTGGAAGCCTGTCGTGCTGCAGGAAAGATGGAGAATGCTGTTGGCTGGTATCACAGTCACCCTGGCTATGGATGCTGGCTCAGTGGTATTGATGTTGGTACCCAAGCAACCCAGCAACAGTTTTCAGATCCCTTCTTGGCCGTTGTGATCGACCCAGATCGCACAATCTCCGCTGGCAAGGTTGAGATTGGCGCCTTCAGAACCTTTCCCGAAGACTACAAGGAAGAAGGGAATACAGCGAGAGATGGGTACCAAACGATCCCTCTGGCAAAGGTAGAAGACTTCGGCGCCCATAGCAGCCGGTATTACTCTTTGGAAGTTTCCCATTTCAAGAGCACACTCGACTCGCATCTTTTGGAGCTATTGTGGAACAAATACTGGACCCAGACGCTGAGCCAAAACTCCCTCTTCACCAACCGTGACTACAGTAGCAAGCAAATGCTGGACTTAAGCTACAAGATTGGCCAAGCCGCCTCAGCCACGTCACGCGCGAACAAGTTGCCAATTGGGCCAGGCATGCCTCGAGCAGCCGACCAAGACATGGAGAAAATCTCAAAGGACAGTAAGAAGATTGCCGGAGAAGTTAGGATTGGATTAATGGCCGGTGAAGTCAAAGCCCAGCTTTTCAATGGAGTCGGAAGCGCCGAAATTAGCAAGGAGGTGGATGGAAATCCAGAGGGCGGCCAGTAGCTGCCGGCTCCATAGACCTGAGGCCAGGTGAAGACGATAATGCACTTCTACGCTGGGGATGGGGTGACAAATCGTTGGCCTGTTGATTTGATGGCATAGCGCGGCGTACGGAGCGATTGGCGGAAAGGTTGGGTGTTTATAAAGACCAGAGACTGAGCATATTTACAATGAATCAATCTTGCCCACTTTCGTACATTGACTGGATACCTCTTATGTTTCGTCAAGAACCTTGAAATTGGTATATATAACATAATTTGTACAATACTATACTACAGTGCTCACCTGAAAGGCAAGCGTTTCCCAGGCCAGCCAGTTCCATCGCCGTTTCTAACTAAACACCACTTCCCACCCAGTATGCCCCTTCTTGATCCTACTTCTCTGTATCGGCCGTCTCGTCAGACCCAAGTTGACCTAGGGCAACTTTCTCTGCTAAGTCAAATCTCCTCAGTGTTTCCATCGGCCCCAGTGCTGCCATAAGACTGGAACTATCCGGACCAGGTCTATCGGCTACCAGTGCCCACCTTACATACTTATGTAACAATGCTGCCCATGATTTCTTCAACACGGCAATTAGCTCATCGTTATCGACAACGTTGATTTCTTCTAGGTTTTGTGCAGCAGTGCTTTCCACGATATCTGAGAAATGGGCCCGGAGCCTTTCACGTCTCTCATCTGTAGAAAGTGATGGTTCTTGAGTCAAAATGGCGGATATCTGCCGCATGACCTTGATGATACTAGAATTAACGACCTCAGGTTTGATATCTCCTGGTAAATTTGATAAGTGGCATAGATGCCCAAGAACGGTTATAGGTGATTTGACAGCGACGAGGTCCTCCGCAGATGGCCCATCAAACGTATACTTATGGCGCTCGACGAAATTACTGGCATTCTCATAATTTGGCGCATCCGATTTTAGGATCTGGAGTAGTCGGTCCTCCAGGTCGGCTAGTGTGCCACTCTCCGAGGTAACCCATGATGAGCGCCTTTGTTCTAAGGCGGCCAGGATAGGCTGGATTATAGACTGAACATCACCGGGAGTCTTAGCAGAGGTGATGATCCTTCGCGCATGCTGCCTTTGAAGGAACCAGAGCTTGTCAAACGATACTTTTGTGTCTCCTTTGGTAAATTTGGTAGAAAACTAGAGGTGAGGTTCGTCAGCACGTGAATTAGGTGCATTAGAGCGGGCCAACAAACATTCTGTGCCAACTCTTGGAGATCCATCGTGTCCATTTTTCGGGTATGCGACCATCCCAAAAGCGCAACGAAGTTAGAGAGGGCATCTGGCAGCACACCCATTTTTCTGAATGCAGATATGTCTAGATCAAAATTCCGTTTGCTGAGCTTCTGTCCGTTTAGATCGGTGAGAAGTCCCACATGCCCAAAAGTCGGCGGCTGCCATCCAAACGCATCATATAGGTTGAGATGTGTAGGAACAGACGGAATCCATTCCTAAGACGAGTTAGCTCCGTTATCAGACTCTAAAATCCAGAATCATCTGCTTACTGAGCCTCTAATGACATGGGTAATACCCATTAGGTGGTCATCAACAACACAAGCCAAATGGTAGGTTGGCCAGTTATCAGACTTCATGAGGACTGGATCCGCATCCATTGGAGATTTTTTCGAGCTCGTCACATTCCCAAAAACGAGGTCTTTGTATCGTTTCGTGTGTTTGGGGAGCTTTAATCGGACAACAAATGGATCGCCTTGTGCGGCTCTGCCATCGGATGTATTCTTGCTCAATCGATTGCAGTCATGCGCCTTTACCACAGGAGATGCATGTAGAGCCTCACCCAAGTTTCGCTTTTCCCGCGGACAAAAGCATCGGTATGCTCTACCGGTATGAAGAAGTTTAGCGGCATGGTCCCGGTATATGTCCAACCTTTCAGACTGCATCACGTGTGAGAATTTTGAGAGTTGTGAATCAAAGAGTAGCACTTACTTGTTTATATGGACCGTACGCGCCGCCTACATCTGGTCCTGGGAGGTTTTAGCGCATGTCCACGATCGTGGACGAAGTAGGTAGAGACTAACCTTCATCCCACTGCAAGCCTGCCCATTTCAGATCCTCCTTTATCCTAGTCTCGGCGTCTGCCACTGTCCTCGGCTGGAGAATGTTAGTTCGGATCGAACCCTTGAAGACCCAATAGGAGTATTAAAGGGGGTCGGGGGAAGTCACCTGATCTGTATCTTCAATGCGGAGGAGGAAACTGCCATTCGTAGACTTAGCTAGCAAATAGCTGAAAAGGGCAGTCCTCAGTGACCCAAGATGAAGGTATCCTGTTGGAGAAGGAGCAAAACGCGTTCGTGCTGGGCTTTCTGGAAGCTTATATGTAGGTCGAGCCGTTCCAGCGGTGGCTAGCTTGGAGATCCTCCTCCGACAGGAAGAGCATGTCCATAGAGGTGTCAATGTCCTTCTACTACTCCCAATGAGCAATAACGACATCACTTAAAAAGAAACAAAAGGAATAAATAACCCGAAACCGCTAGAATATTTTGCAGGACCCAATGCTGAATTATATAGCACCCAAATATGATACAGAAATCAATCCTCCTTTTCGGCGTCAACGTTAGCGTCAGTGAAGTCCGGGCGAGGCGAGGTTCGGATAAGGCCCCTTTGGCTTTTCGGTCCATAAAGTTTTGTTAAAGGCCTTGAGGTGGCCCAAGCGCCTCCCAGCCTTCCACCCCCACATTACGCCGCCCAACTTCCCATGCCCGGACGCTGGACGACGCTAAGATAATAAATTATTGCATTACTCTGCAGTGCTACAGAGTCCCGAGGACTCTAGAAAGCTTAATAATCCCCATCTCGATTTTACGGGAAGGCGTCTGCATCAGCTTTGCTTTCTGCCTACATTTGCTCTTTCAAAAAAAGGACTCACAACTCCCAAACGATCTTGTAATGTCTTCCGGGGATGGCTCAGAAGAGGTCGACCTCTATGGTTCGTGGCAACAACTGGACGCATTCCGAACCTTCATTTGCTGATTGTTTTGAAAAGTGACCTTAGGTATCGAAAAATCCGCAACGAAATCAGAGATTAAGAAGGCATATCACAAGGTTTGTCATCCGGTGCAAAATCTGCTCAGTAACCAGCTGTGTCTGACGTGATTCTAGGCGGCCCTACTACACCACCCGGACAAGGTTCCAGAGAGCCAGCGTGAAGAGGCGGATACTAAGTTCAAGAGTGTGAGCCAAGCATATGAAATCCTCCACGATGAAGATAAGCGACACTTGTACGATACACATGGCATGTCCGCCTTCGATGGAAGCAGACCGGGTGGCGCCGGCATGGATGCCGGGGTTGATTTAGACGATATTCTTCAACAAATGTTCGGTATGGGGGGTGGCGGTATGCCGCCTGGATTCGGCGGAGGCCCTGGAATGAAGCAACCCCGCCGCGGAAAGGATGAGGAGCAAGCCTACGAGGTGAAACTTGAGGAGCTCTACAAAGGGAAGACAGTGAAGTTTGCGAGCACAAAAAATGTTATTTGCAGCCACTGTAAGGGAACAGGCGGCAAAGAATCAGTGAAGCCCAAGAGCTGTTCATCTTGCCAAGGGAAGGGAATGAAGATTGGCTTGCGCCAAGTCGGCCCTGGGATGGTTACGCAAGAGCGAATTGTTTGCGACTCATGCTCTGGCACCGGAAGCGTTTTCAAGGAGAAGGATCGCTGCCGCAAGTGCAAGGGCAAGCGCACAACGTCGGAGAAGAAGGTTTTGGAAATCTATATCCCCAGAGGTGCCATGCAAGGCGACAGAATTGTCCTTGAAGGCGAGGCAGACCAAGTGCCCGATCAGACTCCAGGAGACATCGTATTTACACTCGTTGAAGAAGATCACGATATATTCCAGCGCCGTGGCCACGATTTGTTAGCAGAACTAAAGGTTACTCTGGCGGAGTCCTTGTGCGGGTTCTCCAGGGTTGTTGTCAAACACCTTGATGGGCGCGGCATTCATATCGATCATCCGAGAGGAAAGGTCCTCAAGCCTGGACAGGTCCTCAAGGTCGAAGGAGAGGGCATGCCACACAAGAAAAGCGATGCGAAGGGAGATCTTTACTTGGTTATTAATATCGAGTTTCCAGACAACGGCTGGATCGAGGATGAGGCTTCTTTCGGTAAATTGGAGGCTCTGTTACCGAAACCTAACGCGCCAATTGATGTCCCCGAGATTGATGAGGTGACCTTCACAGAGGATGCCGACATCGAGGAAGTAAGTGCTACTCTACAGAATTTTATGAACTGAACGTGGCTAATATTCGATAGTTTGGAGCAAGTGCAGGACAAGGAGGTCGGGGTGCAGAGTGGGAGGATGACGACGAGGACGAGGGTGCCCCTCAATGCGCACAGCAATAAATGACTATATCGCGGCTATATCGGCGAATAGATTTGTATGTGGATGGCTTACTTAGACGGTCAAGGTTACATAGTAACAGGCGTTATTATAGTCTTGGTGCGGGGTTAAGACAGATAGATGACTACAACTGAGACGCGTGAATGAAGATTTCTGCCGGATGAGTAATGAACATATTGTACTGCACAGTGAGTGAACTTGCGAAATTGATTTCAATGTAGTAAATCTTGGCAATTCTATCCGATTGTGAAAGAACCACGGTTTCGTAACGTGAGATAGCCGAGACAGGAGTGGACCACATACAGATATAGAGTTCAAAATCTTCATGGTTTTGAGGCGCGCGTGTTGACGATAATGTTTATCACGTGCTCCAAGCGCTATCTACGCGCTCTTCGAATACCGCAAGCACGTGATGTACAAGGGTCTTCTTAGCGTCTGCACCACTCTTAGCGAGCCGAGGGCACACACCAGAGCATTTTTGGAAGTTAGCGAAAATATTGGCCGACTGGGAGAATACTGACGTTCTGATTCTTCGACTCGACTCAACGACCAACCACCAAAAATCGCCAAACCGACGTCAAGGTACGACTATTTCTACCCAGAAACTCTCGAAGACGAATTGCAATATACTAAGTGTTCTCCAGATGGTTGCCGCAAAGAAGCATGTCCCGATCGTGAAGAAGCGTATGTCAACTCCAGCGACACCTCAATTTCGACCGCCGGCGTCTACACCAAGACGAATACCTTGCGATGAAGATTGCGCACAGGTGGCCGATTCGCCCTTAGAGCGCTTGACTAACTCATTATTTAGGCACGAACCGCTTCAACAGACATCAGAGTGATCGTTTCATGAGAGTTGACCCATCATGGAGAAAGCCAAAGGGTATCGACAACCGTGTCCGCAGACGCTTTAGCGGCCAGGCTGTTATGCCATCTGTACGTCTTCAATAGCTTCGCGGCGTCTCGATGGAAGACTTGGAACGAAGGACTGACTTTTTCCGTAGATCGGTTTCGGATCCAACAAGAAGACTCGCCACATGATGCCATCCGGACACAAGGCTTTCCTCGTCAACAACGTCCGCGATGTTGACCTCCTCCTCATGCACAACAAGACCTTCGCCGCTGAGATCTCCCACGCCGTTTCGTCGAGAAAGAGAGTCGATATTGTCGCACGCGCAAAGCAGCTCGGCGTCAAGGTTACCAACGCCAAGGCCCGTGTTACGACTGAGGTTTAAGTGGTTTCTTTTGGGCTCGCATGGGACAGGGGTGCGTTGTTTTCATGAGCGGCAGGCAGTGCAAAGAAGTAGCTATGCTCTACAATCAATGCAACTTGCTCAACAAATGAATTATGCTCTGTTACAAAGCTCTGGGTGATCTGGGATTGAACTGTTGAGCCTCTACGAGGCACCACTGGACTAATGTCCAGCCGTTCCCGTCGAAATCGATGTTCAGAATGGTTGTGGCATGTAGCGCCATTCTACAACTTGCCTGGTTTTGAAAGTGATCCATCAGTTGTTGATACAAACCGGACTCCGCCCTATGCGTGATAATGAAAGAATTCGCCAACTTCACAAATGCCAACCTCATTCCCAAACTCTTTTGTCACAGAGGTCGCGTGCCTGATACAGCATTGCTCCCGGCACCTTGATCGTGCTCTTCGGCATCTAGGGTATATTTACCTTGTAAATGGCGCGGCTGGGCGATGCGGTAAAGATTTAAGGACTGTGTGCATTTGGATCCTATCCCCTATTCAAATTTTAAAATTTACAAAGCAATCACGCCGAATGTTTGCAACTATTTCCCTTGTCCTTGGGAGTATTTAGTATTCCTGGTTTCATTTGATAGCCTTGTCGTTGACACCAGCTGGGTCTTTGTAGCGTACCCATGTAACAACCCCTGTCACATTTTCTCCTCTCCAAAAAGCACATGGCTGGCTGTCAGAGAATTGAGAGGCGTGCGACACGGCGATCATTCGTCGGCGTTGGCGCAGGTGCTTATTTTATGCCGAAGCTGCATACCAAATTCATTCACCGTCCCCGACGCCTTGTCTATATCTTCCAACTGTTCTGCTCTTTGTCTTACTGACTCCCTACATTAGAGGTACGAAGGACAGGACAGCACCACGATGTCTACAATGACGTTACCAGTGGCCCCACAGCTACCTGAGACGGAACACCAATTATCCTGTCCAAATTGTGGCTCTGGAGTCTCTTTGGATTCATCACGCCTAGCACTTGATGCACAGCGACAAATCGAAGATCTTCAGGCACAAGTCCGCCTTCTGACCCAAAAGGCTACTGCAGCTGGTTCGTTGCGACTCTCTGTCCCCTTACCTACTGTTTTGCCCATGGTGGTCCACTTACTTACTCTATTGCAGTGGACAGATGGGCAGACTATGAGGACGAACTCCAGATAATGCGCCAGCAATGTGCGTCGCAAGAAGTAGCGCGCACCAGCACCCCTCCAGCTGCGATACAGAACAGGCTTTCATCTTTCCTCACCTCCCGAAAATCAATACCTAATCTCGGTCAACAGCCACAGCTCCCCTCCACCACTCCGTCTGAGCGAGACCTCGCCGCTGCACTGAGCCGAGAGCAGGTATTACGGCAACAGGCAGAAGGGAAGCTAGACGAAGCCAGTGGGGAGTTGGAAGAGCTGAGCCAGCAACTGTTTGAGCAGGCAAATGAAATGGTGGCCACAGAACGGAAGGCGCGAGCGAAACTAGAAGAACGTGTTGCAGTGCTTGAACGGAGGGACGTGGAAAAGAGAAAGAGGCTAGAGCGGCTTGAGGGAGCAATGGGGAGGATTGAGCGGGTGAGGGGACTCCTTGCGCCCCCAGGGGATAAGTGATGGCTCTATGTTGCACAGTCACTTTGTTGCAACATTGTGGCCCGGTCAAATGGGTGAGACCGGGTTGAATATCTGTGGTAGGTTGTTGTAGTCACCGGTAGGGAAGCATTACTTGGGTCTAGGCTTGGGCTACTGGATTTGTAGACTCTGGACACAAGAGCGAGTTATGTTTGTTATACCACCGTATCGTTTTAGCAACGCACAGCCTCATCATAAGAGAGCTAGCTCAATTAAGTAGTTATTTATTAATACACGACCCCTAAAGTCACAAACCAGTCACCTGTAATCGAAGATGACGGCTGAATATGAGCAGGTTCATGAGCAACCGTACACATACTACACAACTTCGGCCTTGGCCGTCTCTACAGAGTCAACCACTGGCTCGGCTGGTGCAGCTGCCTTCTCCTCCGCCGCCTCCGCAGGTGCAACAGCTGGTTCAGCGGGTGCAACGGGCTTCTGCTCAGGCGCATTGTTGCTCTCTGCATTCGACCCGGCAAAGGGCCTGTATTCCCCAGACCATTCGTCAAGCATCTTTGAGACTTGTGGGCCCCATACGCCCTCGCCCTTTGCAAGGTCTTCATATTCAAGGACATTCTTCCCTAGCTCAAACTGTCCTTGTCTCGTCCTGACAAGCTCAGCCATAATTGCTTGGGACCCAACTGATTCGCCGAGATCGTGGCATAAGGATCTGACATAAAACCCTGACGTGACCGTCATCCTTAACCTGGCAGCCGGTGGTCCAACCTGCGGTGCGTCTGTCGCTTGGCTCTCTACTCCAGCTGACCCAGTGGAAAGTGCCCCAGACATCTTGACAGATTCGTCCTCTGCCGATATGGAGCCCCGTCGCTTTGCTCCCTGGGGTTCGGTCACTAAGTCGTCTTGGCTCTCGTCGACCTTGCGCTTTTTCGCGGTTGGTGAAGTTGCAGAGCCGTCGGTAGTAGCCTCTTGCTCCCTTTCTAACTTCCATAACCTCTCGGCAACGTCTACTTCTGCAAACCCGGCCTCTTCAGTTGGAAGTTTGTGCTCATGAGTTCCGCCTGGCATGAACTCTAACATTTCAAGTTCCTTAACTTCAACTGCCCTTTTTTGGATTTCTCTTGGTAACTCCTTTCCTTCACGCGCATACTCGTACAACGGCTTGCCATTCATCTTCAGTGCTGAGTATAGTGGCGGTAATTGCATAATTTTTCCCCTGTATTGTGACAAGGCCTTCTCGACCATCTCTTTTGTAATATGGTCATATGGCCCGCGCTTCAATATCTTGCCCTCGCGATCGTAGGTATCGGTTTGCGCCCCGAAAAGAACAATGGCATCGTATGTCTTCGTGCTGTCAATAAAGCTCTGAAGAACTTTAGTGCCTTTTCCAATTCCGATTGTCAGGACGCCTGTTGCCATAGGATCCAGGGTTCCTCCATGACCGGTCTTAACGCTGATTTTCTTGTTCCTGCGCTTTCGTTGTTGGTTATGCGATTCCCTCTCGACGGCGGCCCTCTGCGCGTCAAGCAGCGGCTGAAATAGATTAGAAGAATCGAAATTTCTTTGCAATTCCCTAATTACACCGGCTGAAGTAATTCCGGTGGGTTTGTGCAGTGCTGGGTGGTTGTTAGCAGACGTTTCAAAGGAAATATCCAGACAAAGACTTACCAAAGACTCCTTCCGCAACCTTTCCTTGCGACATTCTCCAGAAATGGTGTCCAACTCTGGCTGACATGCGTTCGAGTTTAAGTTTGTATACACAGGTGGAAACTCAAGGTCACCAACAGACGTGTTGCAAGCTAAAATATCCAATTACCCATGTCTAGGTTTCTTATCGATATTATTTAGCGGCGCTTATCGAGTCATTGAACGTCTGTACCTGGGTCGCGTCGGCACGCGCCCACATTCACTTCAAGTCCAGCATAGTCTCGTTGTGAATTATAAATGGAAACTATCTTTTAGATTTCTTTTCTTTTGGGAATAACATACCGCCATCACAAGATCTTGAAGCCTCTGCGTATCTAGCAGCAGAGCCGTTTACTATCCATGTCTCGATAAGACTTTATCTTGGACACAATGGGGCGCAAGGCCTCGACTACCGAATGCGACACTGACGCCGCCTCCCCATCGCATTCACCAAAGTGCATAAGTGAGGGGGAAGTTTTGCAACCCGTACCAAAGACGGTCGCATCGGACGATTGGCCAATTTACCTTCTCAAGGATGCTGTTGTATATGGGAGGGATGGCGAAACTCCAGCCAACCTTCTGCACACCGAGCTCGAAGGCCCTTTCTCAATCCGTGGGAAGCTTGTGGTTGACCGGGACTACCACCATTTCCGTGAGTATAGAAATTATACATGAATCCCAACACTGGCTTATTATTTTGAAGGCATCTTAAAAGATAAAGAATATAAAGACTGCTTAGTGGAGGTTACCAATGTGCGAGGCTTCAGCATCGGCGATGGTCCGATAACACTCTGGGCAAACGGGAAAGCGGGCTGGTTCGAAATCAAGCCAGCAACAATATATCAAAACATATACGATAAAATGACGGAAGCAATCGAGCTGTATTACTTCCTTTGCGACATACATACGGACACAAAATCTCGAGGCAAAGGAAAGAATCAGAAGCCTCCTGACGTCGAACAAGTTTTTGACAAGGTATGCCAGGCCACTTCAAGACTCATGGTCTATATTTTAACGTTGCTCTTGTAGTATATTCAACAAAAAGGAAATAAATCTACGCATGGTAAGACGAAGAAGCTATGCGTGGAACATTCCAAGTTCTTGCTTTCGCAGATGAAAAACAGAAGTTCGGCCGCAATGGGTTGGAAGACCACACCATTCTTCAAATGGCTGGTGCAGAATTCACCAGATGTCACTAAGCAGCATAAGCCTACTGGGAGGCAGGCGGGCATAACAGCCACCGAACATTCTCATCAATCTGGTGGCAAGGGGAAGTCAGCATCGTCACAGGCGGCTACCAAGAAGCCGATGGGGGCGGCTCCCACCATTATTCAATTTATGAACGATCTGCACACATCAGGTTTCCTAAGAATACCACGGATGAATATTAGGTCCCTAGCACGAATCATGTATGAACGCTTCGAAATCAACGACGAGGACCTCGCAAAAAAAGTTATTCAAGTGCACGCCAAGACAATATACCACGGGTTGGGTGACGAGTGGGCTGGCAGCCCCATATACCATAAACTTGAAATACTTTCTACCGAGAACCAAAAGATTACAGATGCCGAGTACCGCAAACAAGCGATTGGATTGGTGCTGCTGGTGCGCGAAGGTGTAGAAGATGAACTGACGGATGACAACTCGAGGGGAAAGACGAGACTGTCGCAGCATGAAGTGGCAGAACCCTCAACGACTCCCGAACCCGTGCACAGAAGAGCAGGCAAACGGGCTGGAAAAGGGGCTGGAAAGGGGGCTGGAAAAGCAGCGGGTCTCCGGTTGATGAGCACACCTGCCAGCCAACAGAAACGATCGCCAACACCAAATGACGAGGAGCCTGATATGAGGGCCGCAAAGCGACAGAAAATGAAGGGTGTCATTGCGCAAGATGAATCAGCGGAAGATGAGTTTGAGGAAGATGAGGAAGAAGGAGATGACGAAGACGAACTATCGATGGAGTTTGACCTCGAGTCCACCGTCCTCCCCTCATCAGCCCCTCAAGGCCCGAATGGACTATGGACATGTCACAAAGAGGCTTGCGGGCACACGATTCCAAACGCCGACGAGCCGGATGGCCGAGCCAAGGTGCAAAGTCACTTCTTATGGCACGCGGATGAAATTGCAGCTAGGGAGAACCTCGTTATTGAAGCACAACGACCCTATCTACCTATCAGTAATTTGCTGGATAAATTGAGGAGGTTAGGAGAAGTGGCGAGGTTGAGAGAGGATGACGGGGAGAAAACTACGGCGGGTGGAAAGGATGTTCCGGATCCGATTAAAAGGAGACTAGCAGCATGATCGTGTTCCAGGAGGAGATTGGAAGTGTGAAGGTTTACCTGTGCCTCTATAGCGTTGGCGTTGGCGGAGTTTGTCCTACTGGTATTGAAATATTTGGGTTGCTGGTGGAGGCGGTCAGGAGTTGAGAGTCCAGGGCCGGTGGACATGATGAGGAAAGCCGGCTTACCAGTCATATATGATTATTAATGAATATTATGTTTCGATGCGAAATATTAGATTTGGCTTGGCTAGGTGAGAGTTGCGCGCTTCCGGTGTTAGGAATGGCCTTCCATAAAGTGACTTGGGCCATATTATCACCAGCCATACTTGCTCCTGGGCGTTGAAAATAGCCCAGTGACTGGTTATTATCACGAACCAGATCCATACCTTGACAAAGAATTTGGGGTTTTACCACATTGATTTCCTGTGCTTGTGTTGTGTCGAACCTTACAAAACCGAAATGTCGGCAAGTTCCGTTGTCGTTTGGATGTTTGGTGTTGGAAGTAGAGTATATGTACTAATCGTCGTGACCAAACCTTGAGCTTTGCTCAAGGTTGGAGTAAGCGAGTTGCGGCACTTCACGTGGGCGGAAGCGAGTTGCGGCAACTCACAACTTGCATATG